>CM062816.1:866834538-866899538 GCA_031772625.1 Pinus tabuliformis
TGTGTTTTTGTCTACTTTAAATCTCGAAGGAAATCCGCACACATGCCATAATTCCATGTATATTTTTTTAAGTTGGGCGAAATCATTCCACGCAAATTCTCACAGGGAACTTGCTAATCATCGGCTAACGTAGATCTAGGTGTTTCTTTCATTTTCGTTGATACCCCTGCATTATTTCTCTGTGACTGCATTCCACAGAGTGTTGAAGAAATAATATTTTTGTATTAATTGTAGCATCTCATCCAGTCACCTGCTCATGCGAATTCCTCCCTTTTCGAATTTTGGATTTTACGCTGAAATTGCAATCAATTTTCTTTGAGATATTTTTCAGGACAATTTTATTCAAATAAAAGCTGGAAACATATTTTTCACTTATCTTTGGTGTGATATCTTCCTTAATATGCGAACAAATTCCTGATTTTCCTCACTGGCCAATTTGACTTCTAAATATATCACTCAATTGAATCATATCTTTGCATGAATGCTGGATTAGGCAATCAAGATCTTGGGGAGAGAGAACATAGGAAAAGTTTGTGTTAATACAAAAAATCCACTTGTAATGTGCGATGATACAAACCTAATAAAAGTAGCTTAAGGTGCGATAAACGATGTTTTAAGAGGGTTGAAGATGATTCCATAGCTCGTTGACATAAAGAAACATATCCTAGCAAGCATTCGCATGAGCTCATTGACACTAGCAAGAATGCAACCAATTACCAATCAATCTCTCGATATGCAGGCCTTGCATTTAATAGAGAGACATGAATGTTTTATATATGTCATTATAAAAAACAAAAACTCATCAGAGAGCAATATCATATATGGAATCTCTCTGCCTACCTGTAGTGAATATGGATTCGTAAGATAAAGGAATGACGCTATGGAGCGGAGGCATAAGAAAACACTGTTTCATAGCTTCCCACTATTTTGTGGCTTCCTATTGTTTCGCTATGCAATATCAAACTTGTTTCACACGTTCACAGTAGGGTAAAAGGCTTATGGGTTCTCAATTTTTTTTTTTTGTTTTTGTTTTTTTAATTTTTAATTTTGTTATTGTGTTAAAAACTAAAAAAAAAAAAAAAAAAAAAGAGATTAAATTTTCTTCTAAAATATTTTTTAATTTTTAAGTTGCATTAAATCTTAAAAAAAATTGAATTTTATTTCTAATTTTATTTTTGTTTTTTGTTTTTTTTGTTTTTTTGTTTTTGTTTTTTGTTTTTTGTTTTTTTTTTGTTTGTTTTGTTTTTTGTTTTTGTTTTTTTTTTATTTTTTTTTTGTTTTTTGTTTTGTTTTGTTTTTTGTTTTTTGTTTTATATTATATTTAAAAAAAATAAAAAAATAGAATAAAATTGATTTTCTTTTTAAAATTAAAAAGAAACTAAATAATTTTTTTAATTTTTATGTTGTTTTAAAAATAAAATCCTTAAAAAGAAATTGAGTTTTATTCCTAATATTTTTGTGTGTTGTATTAAAATTAAAATCTTTAAAAATAATTTAAATTTTATTCTAATTCTAAACGATCTAGAAAATTTATTGATTTAGGATGAAGAAAAATCTTTTTTAGCAAATGGAGACAAGTATATTGCAAACCCTGAAACGTTTATAGACATCCTACTTTTTGATCCTCGAGATAGTGCAAAAACACAGGAGGAGAGCATACTTATTCGAAACAGATAACATCCTACCTATTCTTTGCTAATTGAAAATTACAAACCATTACGTATAATTAAATTTCCAATGTAACCATTCACGCAATAGTAATAAAAATATATTCATTTTCAATTTTGCAATTTTAAAATGAAAATATACAAAGATGATCCAATCTAGTTTTTGTGACTGTGATTTAAAGAAATAAGAACAAAAATGAAATTGATCTAACCTGGTATTTGGTTGAAACCATTGAAACCACCTTTCGATAAGGATTTCATAGGCATGATTTCCAATCTTATTTAGATCATGATGCAACTTCTCTTTGTCCTCCTCAATCTTCTGTTCAAATAATTGTTCCTCATTAGATGTTCAGAATTACTCGAATGTTGATTCGTTGTTTTCTTATGGAGGAGTAGTTAAGCTTTTCTTTGCTGTCAAGATCTGTTCTTCGCAAGAAGAGGAGATCCTAACTCTTGCTAGGATCTGAGTCAGTTGTTCCAAACTTATACTCATCGTTCTTACATATATACATATGGATTTTTATTGTGTTTTTATTTTTATTTTTTAATGAATGGGGTTTTTTGATTTGCGGATGTTTTATATATGCAAATGTAAAATAAATTTAAATGAAAATTCCCAAATGCAGTTAACCCTAAATGAAAATGACCCTAAATGAAAAATGTTTCCTAATCAATCCTCCTAACTAGCTTACATCTAAGTTTTCTTCCCCGACAACAACGCAAAAAATGTAGGGTGGTTTAATGGTATGCTAAATCCCTGTCATTTAATTTGTCAACCAGGGGGTTTCATAATCTTAGAAGAAAACCAAAATATACGGGACCTCAGATGAAACTGTTGTAGGAATTTTGTTTAGAATGGAAATGCATATTACAAATCTAAACTATTTTGAAAAGAAAATATTCAGATCTATTTTATGAAAGCATATAAATTATTGGTCAATGAGATTAGTCTATTTTAGAAGATGGAGAAGAGCTTCTTGTTCAAGAGTCCTAGTTATCCTTCCACATTCCTTCTATAATAACATTTCCAAACATCTAAGAAAACATGATGAAATGTAACTATGAAAGCATATAAATTTTGTCTAGGAAAGCATATAAGAAAGTGAATCTTGATTTCGTCCAGTCCTAGTTCACAGAGAAGAGGATCTTTTCTAAGAGTCCTGGTTGTCCTTCCACATAAAAACTAGCTACTTAAAGGAGATCAATCTTCTCACAACAAAATATGGCCATAACATGAATTCATACTGAAATTATCTACAAGTATTTACAACAAAGATATAAGATGAACATCCATAATTAAAACTAGTATATTCACAACTATGAACATTACTCTACAAATAAGTGTACTTATCTTGGTATGGGGATCCTTCCATTCCTCAATGAGCACACATGAACAACTCTCACACCTTAAGTATCAAACAACACTCATAACTCATAATTTTGGAGAAAATGATATTATTCATGCTGAATGAACAATCATAAATCTGATGCTAATGAATAACTGATAAACATTTTTCCTCCTTTTAAGGATGCTCCTCTTATTTATACATGAATTAGGGATATCTACTCGATAAATGTAGATCCCTTAAATATATACTAGATCCATACTTGTCTCAACTTATCCTTAAATACTAGATACAAATCCTATGACACATCATGATCTCCATGATCTTTCTCCTTGGAATATGGTCCACCTCTTGAGTTGAAATTCGAATTTGTGCTTGGGAGGCCACATAAGGGTGCCTTGGAAGTTTCCAAATGATCTACACATGTCATCAAACTCAATACACTTTTAGGGATAAGAAAATACATGTTATTTTTCTAACTTTTAATCATAAATTCACTCTAAATACATGAACTTAATAACTTTGGAAAATGTAAATGTGAACTCATGTAGTAATGATAATGTAAAGTCATGTAATGATAATGTGATGGAATGAGGTGACAAAATGAGGTTAAATATGAAAAATAGAGTGAAAGTGAATGTTAATTTGGCAGCCCAACAACTCTTTTGTCCATTTATTCACGACTATGCCAAGTCACATGGATGCCATTCAATATGAAATTAAAGATATCGAATTTCCATTTTTCCTTTCATGTCACTTACACAGAGACCATAATAATTAAATACCTAGTTGTAACATTCTATCTTTTGTTGCTATTTTGATACCATCATATCAATTACACATCTGTCATGCATACTTAAGTGTGGTGAAACCTATTATCTTTTCCATTTTCATCACCATTACATTATTATCAATTCCATTCCAAGGTGGACATAGTTAAGTCGATCTTGATGGTACTCTATAGGCCTACACAAATACAAGGACAAAATACAAGAAACTTACAATACCAACATAGATAATTAAGGGTTATCTTGATATAATCAAATTTCAAGGTCAAAAAAATATAATTCCCCAGCTCTACAACACCCCTTTTTCTGTTTACCTTATCCACTCTTTTCATTGAACTCACTCCTTTAATTTTATGGTTTGACCTACATTTTAGGTTATCTATGGAGAATATGTGCATCTTACTCTTGTGTATAATCATGGAGTATTTTCCTTTTTCATTTCTAGGCACTCAAATTTCTTAACATATAACATGTTGGTAAAATTGTTTTTTTTCATCTATTCCAGACATATTCACACCTATTTGCATATATATTATAACAATACATAATCTAGCAAAAGTTTAATTTTTGGGATTTCTTCCCTAATTATGGATGCACAATTAAGCCAACTTTTGTTTCCACTATGCTAGGCTACTCTAGGATTTTAATCAAAACTTCTAGGTTATCTAGTTACATCATTCCAATCAACCACTTTTATGGTCATTTTTGTTCATTTGTGAAGTTTCTAACAAAATAAAAATATTGATCTCTAATCCCATATAAATTTGAGACCATTTTAGTCATGAAATTGTTGAAAATCAATGATTTTATTTTCCCTAATTAGGGTTTATTATAGTTCCACTTGAGGGATTACGCATTTTCACTCCTAATTTTAGCTTTGGTCCATTTTACTGTTACCCTTTTCTGTGTAAGGTTGACAATTTTTTCATCTTTATTGCACCACCTCTGAGTGCCTTCATGTTTTTTCTAGTTTCTCAGGCTGTTAAAATGCCACTATTACTATTATTTTTAACTTAATAGTCTCCAATTGTTCTATCTAGTTTGTTTTTCTAGTGATTGATTTTTCCTTTCACTACAATTTATGATGATATTCTATCCCATCTTGACTATATAACATATTTAGTGGCCTTTCACTTATGTGACTTTTCACATTTTTCTGAGGTATCCTCTTGCCAACCAATTCTCTTGGTTACAATTCTCTTACCTGATATCCCATATATGTCTGAGGACTATTTCGTCCTTCAAGTTTTCTTCCAGTCAAGAATCTAATTTTCCTTCTTCATGGCCATTGTAATTTCCTCTTATATATATATATATATATATATATATATATATATATATATATATGATTTCTTGGTGGGAATTTTTCATTGGTCACACACCGTGTTCTAATTATTGAGGGAATTCACATATCTAAACTTTGTAATTTTTAATATATAAAGGAATTAGTTCTCGAGTCTCCTCAAGTGAGGAAGTTGCAAAAATATTTACCTATTTCCTTGATAGGAATGTTTCAGTTGTACCAATATTAATATTAAATATTTGTAAGAAACTCCTTTTCCAATACTTGTTCTTATTGTGCTAACCATATTTGTAGGATATAGGTTCTTAACCTCTGTTTTAATCCATTTTCTATTGGTATTTATATACCTTACAACGTCTTGTATTTTGTGGATGCACAACATGCTCCTCATTCTTAGGGTCAATAATTTTTCTTAGACAATTTGTTAATATTATCGATTCCTAGTTTAATTTCTTGCATTCTTATATTATTCCAAACACACCTTATATATATATATATATATATTCCACAAAATCTAGATTTCTTTGGTTATACACATAATTGCTTTTGGACTCCAATTCATATGGAGTAATTTATTCATATGGAACAAATTGTTTATGGTTCTTGTACCACCTTACTCTGGCTTATAAGATTTACCCAAGCCTTTTATAATGAGATGGTATACTGGGTTTCCCTTCCACTATATATCTTCTTTGAATGGAACAATAGTACACATCATGATTATTTATGATTCTGCATCTTACTTCCATTTAATTATAAATGTGTACTTGGTCATTTGGATTCTTTTCAAAATTCCTTTGCAGTTATGTGCTTAACTTTATTCTTAAGCCATTAAACACATTTTAAAATATTCGTAACTTTATTATCATAGGAATACATTCCTCCATGGATATAATTAAATATTAATAACTTTATGTAGTTTGTAATGACTAGTTATTCAATGTTTCATATATTCTTACTCTCACGATACTACATTTTCCTTTCTATACTCTATATTTTGAGGTTCACCATTAAGTAAAAAAATAATCTTTGCACTTTCCATATTATATTTAATAGGTACTTGTTCTGCACAAGTTCTATATCTTGTACAATATTCTTTTGTTATCAAAATTATGCCACAACTAACTTCGACTATACATTATTATGCAGGAAAATTACTAGTGTAACATCTCTATAAATTTTTTAACACTTTCATATAAAATTGTTGATAAAAAGTCAATGCTATAATAATATATACCTTTAGGTTTTTGTTCAAGGAAATTATACCTCACATCATTTTCCATGTCATAAATTTTGCTGACTATTCTTGTGTTTCTTCCCACATCTTTCCCATTATATATGGGTCTTGGATTTAACATATAAGATATCATCTTTCTCAAATGAGTTTCTTTGCTGTAAGGCATACGAGGCTTATATAACGGTAATAACATATCAACGCCCATAAAATGGTTTGTATAACAAGGTAGTTGGAAGATAGATTCTCACTGTATGCATATTTCCCATTTTCATCAGATAAAGCAATGTACTATAGTAACAATTTGTATACAAAATTAGGCCTTAAGGAATTACATCTCTCATCTACTGTATAATGGTATTTCATTCTCTTTAAATTTAAGCAGGTTATCCAATAGTAATTTATTTTTTATTTTCTTGGTATAATTTCTCCTTGTTTTCATAGCTATCACCAATAATTTTTTTATTCCTTAGCCTCATCCCATTTATTTAAATCTATTTAATTGACCAGTGTGTTTATGTTTATGTCTTTCATCAATTTACTTTTCATATTGCATCTCACATTACTAAGGGTATTTCTTTTAATATATATACTTGAACTCTTAATATAATTTTATTTTTAAGTAGTGAGACCTTAATACAGGCCTCACATCCTAGTTGTACCTCTGACATGTATCAAATTACTGATATCTCTCTTCCTAAACTAATTCATTAATTGGTTTACTATTGATTAATTTGTTACTCCTTTCAACAATTATGTTTTTGAAGCTGACAATTCATCTTAGAGTTATACCTAAGTCTAATATAGCCGGTGCTCATTCCTATATTCTAGCTGTGAGTTGGCCTATAAACCTCAATATTGAACTTACAACTCTAATACCATGTGTCACATACCTCAATTTCACATATATTTTTCTTTTCTTGTCTTTGAAATTAATTCAGTTGTATGTATCACCTAATCACTTTACTTCCTCATATACAACATGTAATATCATTATAATCAAATGATTTGTTATTTTATTAAGAACCCATATTAGATTCTAAGGTGGATTACACCTAGTCAATATTTGGTATGTATTTGGAGTATTTAGACTTACCACCGATAGAATTATTGCACTAGCCATTAGTTCTCTATAGTCATACTCATGATATAATTCCTCTCCTTCTATTTTAATTACATTGAATAAAAATTACTTTCCTTTAAAAGACTATAGTCAAATTCTTATTAAGGGGTCTCAAGGGGTCTTACCCATGAAATTTAGCTCCCACTGTTTTTATTTTTTCAAATTTATTAATCCCATTCACATTTCATATGTTTAATAAGAGCCATATTTCAATAATATAACCATATATAGCGAGGGTTTGAGATATTCTTATGTTTTACTCCTCACATTTTAAATTACACTGCAAAATATATTGCATTTCTAGTTTGTACACAGTTGTACCTCGTATCTACTCGTGCATGTGGAATATTAATTTTATTGAAGGTGTTATGTTATATTATAATTGGCACTACGATTTGATGCCACATACCTCCTTCCTTGTGATCTTTAATGGCATGGGAGTATGCACACTATGGATGACTTATATTCCTCATTCTTATTCTAATGGTGAGAATTGATTAGGGTTCTTCCAAACCCCAACCCCAATTCATAACATTATTTCATTTTGTTGGTTTGGTGTGGCCATGTCGGGCACTATGAAACTTGGCAAGGCGCCTTAATTTCCTATCACCTCATATATATTTTTCCACTTGGGTACTATGATATTAATGTGGCTATGAACATGATTCTTCACCTTTTGTTTCTGGAGAAGGTAATTTCTGTTTGCCTATGTAGTTAAATGAAAATCCTTTTCTATGGTTTCATTATTGTTTCCTAATTTTGGTAGTTATGCCGTTCGCTAAGGTATTTTTACTCTTATTTTCAATGATTCCTTATAATGTACTGCTGGGCACTTCTCCAACATTATCATCTCAAAGGATTTTGATTTTGGAATTAACGGTCTAGGGTAATTTCACTCCCTGCTAATTTCTTTTTTTTTTTGTAAATTTAATGAAAAAAATCCTTCATATAATTTTAACTGGGATTCATTCTTGTATAACAGAGAATGACACATTTTTGTCTATTTATTCACTCAAATTTGTAAATCTTATTACTTATTTTACTTTTGTCTTGTTCACAAGTTACGTGTATAACCTCTTATTGTCTATTGGTACTCTAAATTTCCTTGCAATGGTTACCAATTCCAGTTATTCTTCATGCTTTAACTTTATCCCTTTTGGTTTAGAGAGAAAAGAAACAATGTGGAAATAGATGCAAGGTAAGGAGTTTTCCTTTTTCCCCTTTTTTTAAATAATTTGGAGAAGAATATGCTTTGAGCCTCTATCATAATTTAATTTATGAGTTTAGTTATTACACTGTGAATTCAGAAAACATATTTCAAATTTCACTATCCCTTTTTGGTTTTTCAACTGGATAAAATTTATTTAAAGTAATAATGGTTTTGAATGTCCTCTTTGTCCTACTATTGTAGTTATGTATTGATGGCTTTGGTGCTGAGACTATTTACGTTAACAAGGGAGCCACTATTGTAGCGTTAGTCCCTGCCGGGGTTGAGAAACTCTAGTTCTTTGATTGGCAGTAATTTTAACATGGTGGTTTATATCTACCATTGATTATGCTACAATTTGGTGGTTTAATTGTGTGCTTATATGCCACTGTTGTTGCATTCTTCTCTAAGTTTTTTACATTTTACTACTATTTATTATTTATTATGATAATATAAGGAGTGGTTACATTGTGGTTTAAAACCAAGCTGCTGTAGATGATTCCTAATTTTTATCGCATCAATCACCACAATCTTGAAATAATATTAATAAGAAATAAAGTAAGAAATATAATAAAAGAAAAATTTTGTTCCTCGAGCAAATGCAGGTGTCTCGCACAGTGCATGTAAATGCAGGTGTCTCAACTTATAGTGAGGATATTAATAAAGTAATCATTGTGTAATCTTGAAATGCCAACAAGCGAGCCTAAAAATTGGAAGCGTGTCGTCAGATGTTATTATGCATTTTTGTTTCTTTCACACTATGAGGGGCTTTGCATTTTTGGATCTCTTATTTGGCTTCTTCTTAATCAAATTTTGTGCTATATTTTTTCTTTGATAACTTCGGTAGAGTGCATGTAAACCTGGCATTCAAAATTGGCATGGAGTATCGGCATTGAGTGCATCGACTACGAGTAGCATTGATACTAGAAAAGAGCCCTGATCATTTATGATTCATGGCATCGACTACGAGTAGCATTTTGTACTAGAAAAGAGGCTTGTGATCAATTTCATGGAGTACCGACATTGAGTGCATCGACTCCTACAGATTAAGGAGATCCGAATTAGCTATTGTGGCATTGAATGTCAAATAAAAGTGTGCATGCTTCAAGAGAATGTGGTAAGTCAAATTTACAAAAGACCTTGGTGAATGTTTTATCAATTACATGCCTCATACCTGTTTGTTGCAACAACTACTGCCCCATTTCTGTATACGTTTTCTTGACCTCGTTAGGATTTTTAGTGTGATTATTTCCTCCATTATTGTCGAGATATTGGTAGCCCCACTTTGTTAGAGTAGAGGCAACAAAGAAACCAGGTTGCTCAGGGAATTTTTCATGGTACCAGTGTACAAAGCTAACAACTACCTCACTTTCCGAGAGTGTAACACTAAAACGGGAGCAAGGTCTTGGAATAGTGGCACCTGGACAATAAAAACAAAGCAAAAAATGTAAAACATGTAGCTTTGAGCACATTTTTTTTATTTTTAAGGATTATCCATTATTAAATTAAATGAAGGAATTCATAATCAACTCACTAATACTCATTCAAATTTGGAAAATAATCTTAATAATCAACTCACCAATACTCATTCGAATTTGGAAAGTAATATTAATAAGAAATAAAGTAAGAAATATAATAAAAGAAAAACTTTGTTCCCCGAGAAAATGTAGGTGTCTCATGCAGTGCATGCAACTGCAGGTGTCTCAACTTCCAATGAGGAGATTAATAAAGTAATCATTGTGTAATCTTGAAATGCTAGCAAGCGAGCCTAAAAATTGACAACGTGTCGTCAGATGCTATTATGCATTTTTGTTGCTATTATGCATTTTTGTTAACTTGGAGAGTGAGTTTTCGCTTCAAAAGAACACTCTATAATTCCTCTTTTGGGTTATGAGGCAATTGCTCAGCTCTAATATTTATCAAGCATGGAACCCAAAAACTTAGCAGCAGACATAATCTCCACATCAATCATTTATCCAAACAAGGAAAGCAACAACAGTGGATGAATTAGGCAAAAAAGGGTTACTTTCCCTTCTCTTTAATGCCAACGCGAGGCAGTATGAATAACAAATACTTGATAAGCTTCCAGCCTCGATAACTTAAGAAATCAAGGAGTCATTCTCAGACTTACCTTATCAATCAAGGAGTCATTCTCGCACTTCAGACCCATTTTATTCTCAGACTTTGCTTGATCGATGTAAGATCTATTTCTATTTCTTCTTGAGCTTGGATGTATGGTTTAGTAAATCAGTAAGTAGAGGTAGGTAATGCAGTTCTTTTCCGTAAACCCTAGGCTAGGATCTTTGAAGCGTTTTCTACTATGGTATCGCAGCACCTTCCTTATAGATAGATACAGGGCGAGAAAAAGAAATTCTACCTAATCATTATGCGAGTTGTTCAATGTGTTATTGTAGTAGGAGTAGGTGGACCGAGCGGACTTACTTCAAGGGTGGACAACAAAAACAAGGTTTGTATTTCTGTTTTTGTTCTATGTTTACTGTAACTATTTTACCATAGATTGAATAATTGCTCAAATTTGGAATTTGAAAATACCTTTAATTGTGTTGATTTTTGTTTGTTAGTTTCTACTTTTTCTCTGAACATCCTTGAGCTTTCTTTGAACACTTTAGAGGGATTTCTATGATCCACTTCTTCTTCTACAGGTGCGTCTGTAGAAATTCACTGCTTCTTCTAGGAATATGCTGTGAGCAGCCAAGCATGGTAGTGTTTCTGACACTATATTCATGGCGGTTCTGCACACAGAGGTGAAGGGCACAAAGCGTCAATGATGGTTGCTGGTATTTTCATGGCGGTTTTGCACACAAGGTGAAGTGCCTACTGCGAGCAGCCAAGCATGGCAATGTTTCTGATAACTATATTCATGGCGGTTCTACACACAGAGGTGAAGGGCGCAAAGCGTCAATGATGATTGCTGGTATTTTCATGGTGGTTCTGCACATAGAGGTGAAGCACCTACTGCGAGCAGCCAAGCATGGTAGCGTTTCTGATAACTATATTCATGGCAGTTCTGCACACAAAGGTGAGTGGTTCTGCACATAGAGGTTGAAATGCTCAGAGCACGATTGTTCTTTCTTCTATGGTTATTCACTCATAGATAAACCAAAGTCTTTGCGGTGGTAGGTGGCTAGAGTTTCTAGCTTTGCGGTGGCAACCAGAGATGGCAAGTGGCTAACTTTGCGGTGGGAAGCAAACTTTGCTTAAAATTCACAAAGAGCCAAACTGCTTATCCTAAGTTTTAAGAAAAGTACACGAGCTTGCCAAACTACTTATCCTAAGTTTTAACAAAAGTACACAGTCGAGCCCCAAACTCTTTATCCTAAGTTTTGAGAAAAGTATATGGTCTAGCCGGCAATAAAAGGTCGAAACAAAAACTTTTGATGAAATTTTGTTGAGTAGAATATTTTATTTAAAACATTGGTTAAACCTGAAATGTACGGGAATATATTGTTTGGTCAATGGCAACTAATATGAATTCAATGCTCAATCGAACGCTATAGTCCCTGCTATGCCGGAGGCAGGGACTAATAAGGATTTATGCCATAGCTTCTCCATTCTTTACTTTATTATTTCTCGTCATGTGTTAATTTCGTTATTTACTAGAGGGTAATAATTCCAATTTGTGAACGCTTTTCCAGGTATGCCATTAAATGAAAGGAGTGATTTAATTGGTTAACATTTTGCACATTTTTCATTTGTTGGAGTTAATTTTCAATTCCCTATTTTTATAGGTCAGTGTCATTAATCACTCTAGCCTTCCTGAAGCTTCATGGCACATTGCTATGAATTCGTTGAATAAATTATAAACCCAAATAAGGGTTTTCTTAGTTTTTTACTTGTTAAGCCTATTGGGTTACATTGGTAGATTGTTGGCTTAATAGAATTATAAAGTTTGGGTTTTTTTTTTTTTTTGGGATATTGCTCATTCATGGTTATTTATATGTTTCTTTAATGGTTTTCTTGTTTGTTGTTTATGTAATATAAATTTAGATTTTCATATATATAATTTCATAAAAGAAATTATTTCTTTCCTTTTTTTGGTTACACTTAAGTTTCGTAATTGGTTACATTTTTGTTAAGCTTGTTGATAGTTAAAAAAAAAACTTAACTTGTAACTCTTTTCACTTGATTATCTATCTATATATATATATATATATATATATTTCATACATGAATAATGTATACTTAAGTCTTTTATGAATTGTTTAGAGTAGTATGTATATTTGTAACCACTAACTCAATTTCAAAGTAGTTAAGGTTTACTTAAAATTTTGACCTTTTACCAACAATAATTGTTCCTTTCGTGGGATTGGGATTATTTACTCTCGTATAGTAAAATTCTAAAATATTAAAAAATTTAAATTTATATTTACAATTGAGATTATTTTACCACCATAGAGTAAAATTCTAAATGCCTTATTTGAGTTAATAGTAAAATATAAAATTATGTAAGACTTTATCTCCCAATTCCATTGGCATGCAACTATTAAGTACCTTTTGCAAAAGCTCATTAGCTTTTCCAACAACGAGAACATTGTCAATACCTTAATATATATACATTTGTTGGACTCACTAATTGAGTATATTGAATAGTTCCCAAGAATACTAAAGCATTCCATGTTTCATTACTAAATAAATATTAAATACACACTTCCATTTCCAATAATATTCTCTCACCTCCTCCCAAGTCACTAATATTTAAGAAACCTTACTTTATTTGTTGGGTCCCTATAATACTAGTGATTACCCCATTACTATTGTAGTTGTATCTATTATTAATATTGTTGTGCCCCTATTGTCCCCATATTGTTATTACTACGCCCCATAGAATCCCTCTATTGTTATTTTTGTGGCTTTATATTATTATTGTTAGGTCGGCTGGGTTATATTGTGACTCCTTAGACTCCTAAATATAGAAAGGAGGTTTTGTCATTTGAATCATTGAAGAATTGCTCATTTGTGTAATGTAAAGGAGGTTTCCCCCTCGAAGAGGCTGAATTCTAAGGCGTTGATCTCTCTTTTCTATATTTTTGTGAGTTGGTTTCATAACATTTGGTATCAGAGCTTTGGATTCTAGGGTTTCGCTGCTCCAAACATGTCATCGTGGCATTTTAACTATAACTTTGTTTCTGCGACGTTTCAGAAGATAAAAAAAAAACCCATTTGAGAAGAAATTGCGCTGAGTCTTGGATCCTAATTTCAGAGCTTTTCGCACTATATTTGTGAAGATATGATCTGAGGAAGTTGGTCTTTTTGCAGACTCCTGAATTACATTCCAAACGGGTGACCTATGGAAAATCGTTATAAATTTCTCTCTGAGCATCAGATTGAAATTTCGTAAGAAGGTAAAGAAAGAGGACAGACTATAGTTTCTTGTATATCTTTTTCAGATCCAAAGGTCAAAACAGTGACTCGTGGTACGTCGTACAAGTTCGCTCTACTGAACTAGTCTATAATCAGGTCATCTTGGGAGATTGTGTATAACTCTTCCTTGGAGAATCCAATTTGGATCAGACTCATGGCATTGGAAAGAGGACATAGAGGGATACTACAGGTCACAATTTCAGAACTGGATGATCGAAAATTGCAGAGATAAAGCAGATTCAATATCAAGCTTCTACAAAGTGAAAAAAGGTGTGTATTTTTTTTTAAATTTTTGTATAAGCTTGGTTTGAAAAATTAGTTTGAATCGGTAATTGATGACCCGAGGAAAGAAAATGAAAACACCTAGTAAGCAACTGAAAGCTCTAGCATGACTCATGAAGAAGATGAAGAAATGCAACATGACATATCAAAATTACGAGACCAAGTGCAACAAGTGTCACTTGCACAAAAAGTAACAAAATCTAAGATGGACAGTTTAAGGAAAGATGTAGAAGCTAAGATGGATGGTTTAAAGAAAGGTGTAGAAGCTAAGATGGATTGTTTAAAGAAAGGCATAGAAGCTAAGATCAATGGCATGGAAGCTAAGATGAATGGCATGGATGCTAAAATTGATGGCATGGATGATAATATGGAAGAATTGAAGATAAATATGAATAAGTTGCTACAAGAAATGATCACTAATGGTGAAAGGGTAGTAAAGGAAACTCATGATGAGAATAAAAGAAATGTTAATCATGATTCCATAGACTCTAATGTTGGATCGAAGACCCACCATATTCCAAAAATTGATATGAGGAATTTTGATGTCAAGGATCTCGCAACATGGATATTATAGATGGAGAAATTTTTCGATCTCAATAATGTGCAAAACTCACAAAAGGTATGTATTGAAACTTTATATTTGGAACCAAATCAGTTTGTATGGTATCAATGGCTTTGCTCTCATAAACAAATTATCACTTGGGCAATTTTTACGGAAGAATTGACAACACATTATGAGGATACAAAATGCAACACTTTTTTTAGCCAATTGATAAGTCTCAAACAAAAGGGTTCAATAATGGAGCACATTGAGGAGTTCCAAATATTGAAAATAAGGGTCAAAAATATTCCACAGGAGCATAGGATTGATGTGTTCATAGGGACTTTAAAGGATAATATCCAACATGATGTTCCCCTTTGGGAACCTGATTCATTAGAGGAGGCATTCAGGTTAGCAAGAAAAATGGAAAGCAAAATTATGGCAACCAGGAAGCATACCACACAAAACTATAAAGATGGAAGTGTTGTTGCCCCTAGTCTTCCACAACCTATAAGGTTAACACCACAACAATTGGAAGAAAAAAGAGCAAAATGGCTTTGTTACAGTTGTGATATAAATACACTAAAGGTCATAAGTGTGCCGAGAAGAAATTATTCTACATAGATTGTGAAGAGGAAGAAGAAAAGGAGCGAGAAAGGTAAAAAGAAGAGGATATACTCCAGGAACAAAGCCTAGATAAAGAAGAAATGAATCCGACCATATCTTGTAATGCATTGGTGGGAATTACCACTCCTCAAACCATCAAGATAGAAGGAAAAATCAAGAAGAAAAAGGTAATAGTGTTGATTAATTTAGGAAGTACCCACAATTTTATTCATTGTAAGGTAGCAAAAGAGTTGAATTGCTTCTTATATCCAGCACCAGAGTGTCAAGTGATGGCTGCAATGGAGGAACAATAAATTGCTTTGGAAAGTGTCATAATATCAAACTATCCATGGGAGAATATGTATTGCTTAGCCCAATGCTTTCCATTCCAATGGGAGGTGCTGATGTTGTACTAGGAGTCTAATGGCTACAATCCTTGGGTACAATAGCTTTTAAATTTCAAGAACTTTTCATGAAATTTTCTGTGGAAGGAAAGGAAGTTGAATTAAGGGGTATTGTAGGGAAACCAGGAAAGATAATCAGCTCTAACGGTACAATGATTCATTATGGTACAAAGATCGCTTATACCTCTGTAAGAATTCCGAGCTAAAACAAAATATTCTTATGGAATTGCACACTTCTCCCTTAGGAGGGCACTCAGGATTTTTAAAAACTTACCACAGGGTTAAGAAGGAATTTTTTTGGGAGGGCCTTAAACCAGATATTCAAAAGTTTGTGGTGGAATGTTTGGTTTGCCAACAAAATAAAGATGAAACAATTAAGACACCGGGTCTATTACAACCTTTATCCATTCCAAGCCAACGTTGGGAGGAGGTTTCAATGGATTTTATCACAGGTTTACCCAAGTCTAAAGGAAAGAGTGTCATCATGGTGGTAGTTGACAGACTTAACAAGTATGCACACTTTTGTGCATTATCACATCCATTTAAATCGAATACAATTTCTACTGCATTTATGGAAACAATTCAAAAGCTACATGGAAACCCAAAGATTATTGTAAGTTACAAAGATCCCATTTTCACTGGAAATTTTTGGACAAAATTATTTTCTTGTCTTGGTACTTAGTTAGCTCATAACTCATCTTATCATCCTCAATCTGATGGGAAAACTGAGATAGTAAACAAATGTTTGGAAGGATATCTTTGTTGCTTTGTATCTGATAAACAGACACAATGGGTCAAATGGTTGCCTATGGCTGAATGGTGGTATAACACTTCCTTCCATACAGCAACAAAAATGACCCCATTTATGGCACTTTATGGATATCAGCCACCATCCAGCACATCATATTTAAGAGAAAATTCTAAGGTTCAAGCAGTGGAACATCACATCGAACATCAACAACATGTCCTCCAACTCTTAAAGGATAACCTCGTGTTGGCACAGAATAGAATGAAACAACAGGTATATCAACATCGCAACGAAAGAAGTTTTGATGTAGGTGATTGGGTATTACTACGGATACAACCATATAAGAAAATGTCCCTCAAGCAAGCTAAGAAGGATAATAAATTATCACCAAAGTATTATGGTCCATACAAGGTGCTGCAAAAGATTGGTACTATGGCATACAAATTGGAGCTTCCTGCAGCTTCTCGATTGCACCTAGTTTTCCATGTTTCATGTTTAAAGAATGTTATAGGCGACAAGCTCCCAGTTCAAACAATATTGCCAGAACTTGACGAGAAAGGAAAAATTATATTGGAACCAGAAGCAGACATAGAAGTAAGAACTCGACAGTTAAAAAATCGATCAATTTCGGAGTATCTTATCAAGTGGAAGAACTTATCCGCTGAAGATTCCACATGGGAGGATGAGAATTTTATACAGAAGCATCCAGAACTACTAAAGCATTGAGGACAACACTTTTTTGAAGGAGAGGGGCATGTTGGGTCCCCATAATACTAGTGATTACCCCATTACTATTGTAGTTGTATCCCTTATTAATATTGTTGTGCCCCTATTGTCCCCATATTGTTATTACTGTGCCCCATAGAATCCCTCTATTGTTATTTTTGTGGCTTGATATTATTATTGTTAGGTCGGCTAGGTTATATTGTGACTCCTTAGACTCCTATATATAGAAAGGAGGTGTTTTCATTTGAATCATTGAAGAATTGCTCATTTGTGTAATGTAAAGGAGGTTTCCCCCTCGAAGAGGTTGAATTCTAAGGCGTTGATCTCTCTTTTCTATCTTTTTGTGAGCTGGTTTCATAACATTATTTAATTCAAATTTACTCATACTCTTGATTTATAAAATAAAGTTTTCCACCTTAACTTGGAGATCCTTTATACCAATTACTCTCAAACTAATTGTTTGGATTGATTTTCTCATAGTTAAAATTATAACTCCTCTCTAACCCTTAAACTTATAACTTTGTAAGTTTCATACTTATATATGTATAAGTATCATCTATGAAATATCATAAAATAATATACAATGTATATGTGAAACCTTTTTAACCATACAAGTTAACTAAATATCTCTAGAGAGGATACATGAACAAGACTATTCTATTTATGCATGCACAATTATAATCATAGGAATTTACTTTATCTATTACCATAGAAATTCTCCCTTACAAACTATACAATTTCCAATAGCTTTCCACAAAGATTTACTACAATAACGACATTGATAGAAATATATAATTCAACAAAATTAATAAAAACTAAACTTATCTGACCAAAATCAACTACTTGGGAAATACTCAGGCATAGAGCACATTCCTCCGAACCAGGAAATACTCAGGCATAGAGCACATTCCTCCGAACCACAAATTACCTCTGCTTGTTCCTCCTGAGCTAAGATATTCTTTCCCTCACGAATCAACAACCTCTTTGATTCGTGGGTGGTTTTCTTTTATAATTTTCTTCCCAGTTGATTTTTAGCAGCATCCTACTTTAAGGTCTAACAACCTTTTCCTAAGCTTTTTGTTTTAGTTTTATTTGAAAAAGCTTTTTTTCCCTTTTCTTTAAATCTCGTCTTTCTGTCTTGTAGTGGTTTATTCCACCCTACTTAGTATTTATATCTAACTAAGTGATTAACATAATATTTCTCTCCCATTATGCTAATTTTATTTCTTTTAATTATTTTCTCCTAGAGATTTTTTAGGAGATTTTAGGAAAGGTCTATCAATGTGTGGAATTGACCACCACCAACCTTTTCTAAGCCGAAAAGAAGTCTTCTAACTCTAGCATTTTTTCTTGAATATTTACTAGAAATTTATTTATTAACTCAAATAATAATAAAATAATTACATCATCACATAAGTCTCATTATGACTTCCATTGCCATTAAATATATTAATAGTTCAATTCCTAAAAATAGTAAATGCTTAAAAATCAGACCCGTAGGGGTGTTACATTTTCGAGCCAAAACAATTACATACATCATCTAGATCCATTATAATTCTAATTTGAAAAGTCGTAAACAAGTGAAGCCTATTCTCGTGACAACTTTTTCCTATGATACTGAAGATATGCATACTATAGTCTCTATGGAAAACTCCTTGAAACCAACAAAATTTACAACATCATATAAAACTAAACAAAATATAAGCTAGTCTATATATTTCATTGAATCAAATTCTTTCCTAAACAATTCATGAGTCAAAGGTGTTGCTTGAATTAGGGACCTACTTTCCATTTATCCATGCATATATTTCACTAGCTTCAATATTTGTTATCACCATGTGGATCCCTAACACATATAATTCATTAAATTCAACCATTTTACAATTCAACATGGTGAGTTCAGTTTGGATTTCATTTTGAAAGTGTTCCATTTTAATTTTTCATTAGGTCCAACTTGGTATTGGTTAATTCCTGGAAGGACTTTTGGGATTTCATGTTTGCATTTTTCTGTTGGTTGAAGGCACTCAGTAGGCAAGCCATGGCTTCAATGATATTATCCTAAAAAAAATCACATCCACCTGAAAAAATTATTGGGAAGAATAATCAATGCTTTCCATGGGATAACTGATCCTTGAAGAAGATTGGCCCGTTCCATGCAATGTACAACCGTTAACTCTAATGATCAATTTAACTTTGATCCTATTCATTTCCTAGCTCATTGTTCTCGACATGGCTGAGAAGTTCCAACTATTGTACATTTTCCCTGTAGTTATTAAATGAAGAATTGAAATGCCTAAACCCAACATGCTTCAAATTTCTCGTAGGATGTGTAGACTGATATAGAGAAGGGGAGGAATTAACTACCATCCAAAACAAAATGAATAGATCTAAACTTTGATGGTCGATTTTTTAAAGGCCCAACTTTTGAGGATGTTTAAGAGATATAATTGACACCTATGCATTTGGTATGACAAAGTTGAGTGCCATATTTGCAAGCATATGAAGCATGGATTAAATTCCAACCACCATACCATGTAGACCCTCATCGAAGAGTGACTTAAGCATTTAAACTACCACAAATGTTCCAAGAGTTGTCCTTATGTCATTTGGGCCCTTTATTATTTCATCAATGCTAATGTTTTTTTTTTCTCAGCAAATGACTAATTCTATTAACTGAAAAGTAAAATAATATTACAAGGAGTTGAGGCTTCAGATAACATCACCCGAGAGCACTCAACACAGCAAAACTGCCCCAATATAGGTAGAGCCTGGGAGAAGCAGTTATAGAAGACAAGAGAATAGATATAGAAACCAGAGATAGACCAGCATAGCATAAGAAAGCACACGAAAGCAAGACAGAGACTTTCCCTAGTTGCCCAGAAGATCTTTATACTACCGCTGCTCGAGGGGAATAACAAAACCATCTGGCTGTAGATGTTAAACCATAACTGCAAACAAAACTACTTGAAGTGGACCATATAAAACATCAGCGAAACCATAAGAAGTTTGGGCATGCTCAGGTGGCTTTATACCTCCACGTCCTCATTCGGAGGCATCTCCACCTCTTGACACGCAATACCAGTCCATATATCTTCAGTTCCTGCCTTCTTGCCTTCTGGGTTCGCCGTGGGGTGATGAGTGGCCATGGAATTGCCTTCCCCGTCCACCGAGATGATGGCTTCAGAAGGCATAATACCGCTAGGAGCGTCTCCTCTATTGAGCATCTTGCCCTTTCGCTTCTCCGGACTTCCTTCTGCCGTAAACTACTCACTGCTTTGAGAATGCTCAGACACCACACACACCAGAGGATGAAGCTAGCTTTCTTCTTCAGAAAGGATAATAGTGATATGAGCAGTGATCATTGGCCTACTAAGATTGCTATGAAATTTGAAGTGAGTGGTCTGAAACGCACTGTTCGGGGTCGGCCTGTGAGAAGGGCTATGAGGAGGCGAAACCACCGGAGAGGAGGGGATAGTAATAGGAGGCAGGGCAGGATCCACAGGACCCCTAGCCTTCGGACGCCTTCGGCTACCTCGATGTCCCCCGGAGTGACTCCTCATACTCTAGTGCACCATGTTGAGGCGGTAAGGGGAGAGCACAGTGAGACCAGGGGAAATGGCAGGAGGGCTATAGAACAACACAAGGGACCTGTTCTTTCGCCCAAGACAGGCCTGAGAGTGCAGCCCAATTCGAGACTCAGGGGCAATTAAAAGCTTACCACCAATTGCATAGACTAGCCTACCATCACGACCCTAAGCATAACAAGACCACAGACCTGCTGCAGGCCAGAACCTGGAGCATGGAGGTCGAGAAAAAGTTGTGGAAAGGATAAAACAGAGTGCCATGAATATAACAACTGAAGCATCACCTTGGAGGAAGCGAGCCATTAATGCAGACATTCCTCCAAATCTACCTCTCTTAAGGCGATCTAATTTGCATCGGGTGAAATCCTGGGAAGCCACGCAGCGCTGCAACTGGCAGTACCCAGCCTGTCCATCAGTCAATAAGCGCATTATGTTTCATTAATTTCACCTGCATCCGGGTTATTAATGCTAATGTTAGGAGTCATGGTAAAGTGATGTTTTTATAGATTCGATTATTCATCTCCAACATCCCTTGGTCCAGATTTGTCCCTTTAATGGCTAATGAATCCATTGAAGAATTTAAATGTCGAAGAACATGGAAAAATTCAATATTGTCAAAATTTTGAAGCTAGATGATAATTCTATGCAATAAAGGGGAGAGACTGAAATTTTGGGATTCTTTTGATTACCAATCTTGCCTAATTACAAATAGAGGGTCCCCAAAAACCATGATATTTAAAATTTTCTTTCCTAATCCACTACTTCCAATCCTTTCCATTGAGCTAAGAACTCGACTTGATTGTTGGTAGTGGTGCCCAATCCCAAGCGTATTGAATCTGAGTGTTTTTAGCCCCTTTTACTCATGCAACCCCTAACATAAACATATTAAAACTTGAAACAATATATTTATTTAACAACATTTTTAATAATAAAGTACTCATTATAATGGCACAAAAATATTATAGATAAATAAAAATACAAATAAATTTTGGTTAAACATATTCAATATGATAACTAAAATTTTCCATCCAATAAAATGATACTACAATTAATATTATACAATTCCACCTTTTGATTCTAAATAATTGGACAACTATGTTTTTGAAAATTACAACTCTAAGATCACTCTCAAAACCAATCAATACATGGATTAAAATATCAAATAGATCGATTAAAATGAGACTATTCTAGATGATGACGATGATATGGTGTGAGCTATGTTAGCATATTGATACATGTGCTCGAAGTTTTGAATGGGGCTTGTGTCGAGGCATGATATATAGAGATGGTGTTATAAAAATCACTAAACAAAATGGTAAGGAAGTTATAAATTCAAAAACTTTTGGTACATTTCTATCGTTTTTTAATTAATTTGTTGCTTATGCTATTTAAAAAGTGTTACTTTATTTGGTTAAGCATAGTGTGCAAGTTGACATGCATAATTATTTTTGAAAAAGGAAGTTAACGTGTATTTTAATGGGGATATATATTTCTCAATTTATAAGCCCATTAATGTAGTCGAGCTGTATATGTCCACGTTTAGATTTAAAAAAGTATATAATCTAGCGATAGATATATACAACTCGACCATATTAATAAACCTATAAACTATAAAATATTAGTTGTCGTATTTCAGTAGCAAGCCAACTACTTGGCACAAAACCCTAATAATTCCATACCTTCAATTTCATTTTGATGGCAGTACCACACAAAGTTTTGGGCACACTTCAGAGAATGTTGGCTCATGGTTGCTATTATTTTATGATCAAAGAAGTCCTTTGAATTGTATATCATCTCGATAATAACATAAATTCCATTGAGTTGCACAAAGTTCCATAAAGGCAATGTTGCATTTGGAATACATATCTCTCAAGGTTGGCTTCAATATTGTGTGTGTTTAGTGTTGAGCATGCTTCATTCAAATATAATTACTACAACAATGAAGGCATAAAATATTGGAGAGACCGAGGTAGAAGAATCCTAAGGGTGGTGGTTATCCAATATAATTATTCATGACAAGGGAGAGATATCATCATTGGCATCACTACGGAGGATAGTAGGTTTTCAGTGATGAAATGTTACACGAAATTTTAATTGATTTGACAAGGTTAGAAATGAATATATATATATATATATATCTCTCTCTCTCTCTCTCTCTCTCTCTATATATATATATATATATATATATAATATTTGAATTACTATGTTTAATTATCAAAATTATATAATATATTTTTTATAAGTAGTAAATATAAATAATCGGGATGGGGTGACCATGGAGTATAAGGTGGAATGGGCTACCACCACCACTACCTCACCTGGCTTATGAGTTGGAAATGTGGCAACATAATGCAATGTGGGAGTGTGTGGTTTTTAAGACTCACATTTTCTATGGTGAAGAGACATCAATGTTCAAATGGTGGTTTGACAAAGAATCTTAAGCATGTGGAGAGGGAGATCATCATGATGAACCTTGAATTGTTAAATCTATAGAAATTTATAAAGGTTATGGTTTTGGGAGGAGGAAATCACGTCTGGAAGCAAACGTAGTTGCAAGAGGGGAAGTAAGAACTAGGTGGCGTTGAGTCTGGAAAGGCCATGAGCACTCATGTGACACTAGAAATCCATACACTTAACTGCGTGCATGCTAGAGAGTGGATGGTATATTACCTCAGGCTTGGAAGATTCCTTTGGATATAGGTAATTTTGTATGGCTCTTCAGTAATGGAAATTTCCATCTAATTTGATTGAATTGGAAGAATTCCAGTTGGAAACCTGTGCAAGGGAGGATTCCATTGTTGTTTCCATTTTACTTAAGGCATCTGAGTCAAAGCTTTCCCTTTATCTTGTTAGGTGTTTTATACTTTTCATTTCAGGTCCTTCATTCCATTAACAACTATGATATTTCCTTTATGCTAGCGGTTTTGGGATTCTTCTATCCTCTTGGCTATGGTATAGTTAATGTATGGTCACTTTGGTGGGTAGTTTGACATCCTAAGGATGCTTAATGGGTGGGTTTATGGTGAATGAGGGCGTTTAGTTTTTATTCTAGTTGTGTTAGGTATTTGTAGTCTGTGATTCCATGTTCTCCCACTCATTTTGGTTGTATGTTAGTGCCCACGTGATTTTTCTATTGAGTTGATAGTAAGCTTGAGACTTTTTGGTGGGAGGGTTTTTGGTGGTTAAAGGCACTTAGTTTTGTTTATGGCTTGTTCCCTCCACCTCAATCACGTAGCACAAGATTCATATTTATTTCTTGGTGGTGTTATTGGGGTTGATTTTGATGCATGGTGACATCCTTATATATTGCTGACTGTTTGTTGTCGAGAGAAAAGTTGGTGGGTGGATGTTTCAGTGTCATTTACATATTTGCAACTTGCTATCACATTTCTCTTTTTGGCCAATCTCCATGCCATTCTTCTTTTGGTTCGTTGCACTATCAATCTGGGAAAACATTAGGCCTTCACGACTTCTCTTGGTCATTGTGGAACATGGGTCATTTTTGTATATCTGTCTCCTTAGTTATCCATGATACACCAATAGACTCAATTTAGAAGGGGGTTTGCTTATTATCAAGAATGCGCCCATTAGGGACATACTTGAACACATCATTATATTGAGGATTTAACATTTGATAATCATGTGCTCACTCCTTCTTATGTACAGGAAGAATTCATCATGATGAAAGGGAGAGGCCCTTCTCATGAATTATCCCTTTAAAAATAGAGGTTCTAATAGAATGATTAGATTATATTCGAGATATAGGTCATATGAGAGGTTGGTTTAACTAATATATGTAGACAATGGAACTTTATTGGAAAATATAATTCCTATTGGGGCAGAGTATCCTGGACTGTCATGAATCTCACATGGACATTCTTCAATCCCTTTAGCACTTGCATAGGCCTTTAAGGGATCTTGACCAGTGGTGGAGAAGATTGAGCAACATCTCAACATCCCCCTAGTGGTAGGAAGAACTTAAAATGACCCAACGATACCCATCCTTGTAGCAGGACCAAATTTAGACCCCTTAGCCTGATTGTATATGGTTTTGGTTTGTGATCACATATTTGTAGTTCCTTTTGTACAAGGCTAGCTAGGCCAATGTCTTAGTTTCAGCCTGATTACTTTTGTATCTTTCAGTTCTCTACTATCCCTCTCCTCTTTAAATAATGTCTATTTTTAGCTATAGTTCGATCTCCCCATGAGAAATTGGACTTATGTTCTTTAAATTAATACAATTAACGTATAAAAATAATAATTGATATAAATAATTTAGTAATATTAATTTTATATTTTTATATAATTATATATATATATATATATATATATAATCTTTCTTAATATTTAATAAATATAGATTTATATATAATTATGTTTAAATGATAAGTGAATTCATTTTAAACCTCATAAAACTATTATTAATATATGAATCTACGCTTTATATATATAAATTATAATATCCCATATTTAAGTATGTAAAAGATAATTTAAAATTCAATATCAATATTTATTTAAATATAAATTTATCATTTCTGTTTTAGAGAGAGGATACATATTGACTTAGTAGTTGGGAGTACAAACTATTTCTAACTACTATTCTAACTTTCCATTTATTAAAAAAAAATGAATAGGAACATTCAGAATTTACAAAATGAAATTTATATAAACACACAAATTAAAAAATACACAATTTATGATTGATTTAAACATTTTATTATGAAATTTTCGTTGAGGATATTTAAGGGTTGATTTAATTATTTTAATAATGAAGTGTATGGTTTTGTGACTTATTTGTTTTGAAAGATTACCAAATTGTTAGTAGATTCACCAATTTCGAGGTTTTTAATCTTTTTGTTAACCTCTTTCTAACTTTCACCTTGAGGGTACATAGTTAAATCATTATCTTTTTATGTGAAATGCTGAATTATTATAAGGTTTTCAAAATCATCTTTCAAGTGTATTTTAAGAAAGTTATAACTTCTTTTCCTTCAAAAATGTTGTGAGTCATGAGTTTTCTGCTAATTCCCATTTGCATTTCTATTGGATCTGAGATATTCACGAGGAAACCCTTTTTTGGAGATCTGGAAACCTAGTTTTAAATAATTTTTTTTTATTTTTGTTTTTCACAATAACTAGTATACCTTTGTGACTGAATCTCAAAATGCTAGATTCCAGTGTGTAATGATTAAATAAGAAGTTTTCATCTATCCATGTGATAAGTATTTTTTTTGTTGAGTTTGATAGTGTTAAAGATAGATATTTAATCCTTAATTTAAGCTTATGGTTTTTCGGGATGCATGCTTGTGTTTGATGCCTTGGCTCCCTAAAGAGATTTTGAACAAAATTCCTATTTGGGTGAGGCTTCCAGATATGCTATTGTATCTTTTGGGTTTACTATTTCTTCATTCCATTGGGTTCGCTCTAGGAAATTCCAATTTTGTTTCTAGTGGAACTCAAAGGAGTAGTATTGCAACATATTCAAAAAAAAGTGCATTTGGTTTTAAAATGAAATTATTTTGATTGGTAAAATATTTGCATGAATTCACAAATTTATTTGTTTTGAAACATGATATAATGTAACTCAATGCTAAATGGGCTTAAGAAAAGTAGAAAGCAAGTAGTAGACAAAATCAACTTGGTGGATTAGCCCTTTAGATGATCATTAAATAATCTTACATTGCATTATAGGGCTTGTTTGAAACATGAGATAATGTAACTCAATGCATAGATGGGATTAATAAAATTAGAAAGAGTAGCAACCTAGTAAAATATTCTTACATGATAAATCTCTACAAACAGCTCTTACAACTCATGTGATTCCAATTTCTCAAGAATAATAACAACAAGAAGTTTCCTAATGCTCGTAGATATAAAATATAGTACTAGAGAGCTTGGGGCATGAAATTCATATGAAATTAGGCCCTCAACCAACCACAGGTTGGGAGATCATGAAGCTAAATATCTAGAACAAGAAGATTCTTCAATTCGAGAACCCTTAAACATGTATTTATTTTATTTATTGTTATGTAAACATTTAGTGAAAACATATTCATGTAAGAAATGCAACTCTTATGAGTATCTCATAAAATATACCAATTATGTTCTTCTTGGGTGTATTGAAAGTCTTCAATTTAAATCTACCTCATATTTTGGCAAATTAATAATTTTTTATATAAATTAACTAGATACTCAAATTATAGATTTTGATTAATATAAATTTTACACTTACTATTTATAGAAAGTTATATATTTATTTGATTTTATTTAACATTACACATATTTTATTATTAACTTCTATTCAAATTCAAATTGAAAAAACGGATTGAAATAAAATATATGGGAAGAAAATATTAATTCCTAATAACATAAAATAAAATATATAACATGATATAATTAATAGGAAAAATTTTTATATATAAAAAATAGTAAAACATGTTAATTCCTCATCTTACTTATTTATTTTTTCTATTAAATTATAATTATATATATATTCAATAACTAGTTAAATTTAAATATCTCATATATTAATAAATATATAATAAATAAAATCATAGTGTACTAAGTCCAAATTAATATTCAATAACATTTAAACGTTATATATGTTAAATATTATTTAATATTTAATAAATTTTTAATTTTGAATATTTGATATATTAATAATGAATAAAATTATTGTGTATTAAGTTTAACAATTTGGAAATAATGTTTACATTAGTAAATAGGTAGATTTGGTTTGTTGAGATAATTTCTCAATAAAAAATCTCCTTGTTTGGAATCTGTTGGATCTCATAAGTGCTATATTAATGTAGTTTATCTTGGTTTGAATGAATAATATATAAATAATTTTGTGTGTATTATATGTATTATGTATCCAATTTAAATTTCTTTCTTGGTATCAGGGCCTATTATGGCTTGACTCCCTCATGAGAGGGCCAAGAAAATATGAGAATTGTGATAGCTATGCCTTTGTAAATAACATAGATCTGATAAAATTACATAGTTTAGTTTTCTGTCTTAGTGATTTCTGATGTGATATGTGTTTGGTGTGGTTCCCTTGCGATCAAAGAGTACCAGATCATGACAAGTTTATTGTGTGTTTGAGAATATGGACGACTCTTTCGTTACCTACGGTACATATATCCATTAATCATTGTTAGAGAATTTCTATGTAATTTGAAAATTTAATTTATTGTTCGTTGTCTGACATCAATACATTGTTCGAGTTGGCCTCATTTCAGAATCAATGAACAAAAGTTATGATTAGGTAATTTATTTTTGGTGGATCCAAATCCCGATCTCATCTGAATAGATCTATACATACCCCCGTATGATCATATTCCCTTGTTGCACAAACATGTAGATGGTGGTGTTGAGCTTTTCGTTCTACAAAATCATGGGTATACGCTAGATGAGGTTATGAAGCATCTGAGTTAGTAGTTTCTAGTCAGTGGCAGGTGTAGGCCTTTGCCTACGTCCAGGAGCATCGTTGACACAATGCCGACGATGAATGCCATAGAGTAGAATTTGTGTATTGAGTCACATTGCACTATTTGTAGTACTCATATTTTTTTGTATTTTCTTGTTTCGATCAAGAGGTTGATAAATAACAACGATTGTGGGCATCCTATGATGGGCATGGTGATTTTAGTGGTAGAAGAATTGAATAGTGACTCCTCTTTTTCAAATAATGGCTTAATGATTTTTTATGGCATTTTAACTTAGTTATGGTTCTTCTCTGAATGATTCTGCCTCTTGAAAAGAAATTTGGACAACAAGTATGTGATACACCATTTTTAAGCAATGGTGTAAGGAAATAATGACAATTTTTATTCCTCAGATGACACTCACTTCGACCGTTTACATTGCAGTTCATTGATTATTCATGGGGGCTTCATTGGGGGAGAAATAACATACCACGTGCATTCAGATTGGGGGATATATATTGAGGAAAAAACGAAATAATATATTGAACATATAATAGGGGGTAAAGGGTTTTTATATTGAAAGGTATAACAAATGGAGCTCAAAGTTAATGGAAAAATATAGATGGGTAAAAAAATGTTAATGAAAAAATAGATACCTATAATATCTAGTGAAAGTATGGGTTTTCTAAATTGGGAAGGTGTATTGGGTTCCTATTGGTAGGGGGTTAAATAATGTGATTTATAGAGGTGTTTTCCAATATGTAGTCAAATTAAGGCTATTGCTTAGTATGCTATGAACACACATGATATGCTAGAGGTTCAGTGAGTAAAGCCCCCATGGGATTATGGTTGTCTACCTAGGTTAGAAGTTTTTAAGCTTTACAATAGAAATCAATTATTGGGGCCCTTTGTTAGTGCTCTTCATGGAACAATACATGGGAAATATAAATTGCTGCATGTGTGCCTTCTCTGTGGAATAATATTAAGCATTTATTTTAATTTTTTTTGGTAGAGTTAACGTTCAACTTTCCAAGGGGAGAGTTTATGCTTGGATGATAGTGGCTAGTTTTATGATTATTGGTTTTGTTGTCACGGGCTTTGTTGCCTTCTTTGTTAAACAATTTCTTATCTTTTCTTGAGTTTGTTTGTAAAAAGTGTAGAACCAATTATTGAACATAGTAACATAATTAAATCAGAGTTCTAGAAGCCCCATGAATAATGTTGATTTAATTATGAATACAATATGCTATAAGCCTATAGCCCCAGTTATAGGTTATATTATGAGATCCATGTGTGCAATAAAGGTCAAGTTGTTTGGTCAAATTCTGAACACATTTAATATCCATACTGCTTTCCTAGAAATTGACAGATAACGGAAAGCGAAATATCCAAGAGATGGTGGTAGGTCCATAGAGTGGTTCATTACTTGAAAACTCTTATTGCAGAAGCTCTTATGAGCCAAGTATGTTAATATTTTTGATCTTACAAGTTTGTCAATGATGGTTGGTGACAATTGTACTTTAAATGAGTCAAGTGGGAAGCTCAAAAATTGTGGTTGAGAAAGAGAGTGGTCCGTGAGACTTTAGAGTGGGTAGAAGTGTTAGTGAAAACCATATCCAACATATGTGACTTATATAAATGTGATTTTTGATTCATGGAATAATGTAAGTGTTAAGGGAGGGGCTTGGAAATAACTCTTAAATTAGTAAATAGGTAGATTTGGTATGTTGGTTGGTTGGGTTATTGTGATAATTTCTCAACAAGCAATCTCTTTGGTTGGAATATTATGTTGAATCTCATAAGGGTGAAAATGCGAAGTTGGGTTACACATTTTGCCATTTTTTGAGAAAAATATCATTTTTATAAGTTCTTCAACTTTCAGCAAGCCAAAGTAATTTTTCTGTTTAGAATTTCATTTTACAATAAAAAGAAAACTTGTCAGAAATTTTATTAGCTTTCTATTACTTATTTTTTGGAATTTTTTTATTCACATTTGATATGTCAACTTAGCAATTGTTTGACTGTGTGTTCTTTAAAAATCAAGGGATTCATAACACGTCATGTTTTTGAGCACTAGTGTATTCTTTGTTAACTTGGCGTTTTTGAAAAAAATATATTGCAGTAATATAGATAGACTCTACTTCGATATCGCTATATTTATGAAACCAACTGATGCACATCATAATTACTAGAATTTTTTGAATTGAAACAATATGAAAAAGCTGCAGAATTTGAAGATGTTTAGCTGCACCTCAAATTTCTTAACATATTAGTTATAAACTAAAAATCAAAAAACTACCCATTACAGAAGACGGACCAATGTAATGAACCATACATTTTTCATATTTTTTTATAGTGTATTTTGGAAGATACAAATTTTTGATTTCACTGAATCATAATGACCTTCAGAATTTTTTTGCACATAATTTTTTATAAAATTAATTAAAATTAACAAATTTCTATAAAATTCCATAAAATATATATCTACTGAAAATAGATTCAATTCTGCAAATGATGTTATTGGTTCCGATAGTAAATTCACCAAATTTGATGGAGTTTAACCATTTCAAAGTTGGAAAAATGTGACAAGCGCCGAGCTATTGCAGAGTTGCAAATTAAAATAGTTCGGCCGAATTAAAATTACATTCGGCCGAACTTGTTTTTGTCGACGACGTCCGTTAAATTAAATGGAAAAATAATTCATCTAAATTACTTTCTAATTTTGACCAAATTATTTTAAAAAGTTCAGTTGAAAATGTATCGATATTTTCCATCGGCCGCAAAAATGAAACTATGCGACCCCAAAAAAAATTGTTTTGCCTGAAATGATATAAATAAATGGAGTCGAAACGTTATTTTCACACTCTAAAACCCCAAAAATGTTTGACCAAATTATTTTAAAAAGTTTGGTTGAAAATGTATCGATATTTTCCATCGGCTGCAAAAATGAAACTATGCGACCCTAAAAAAATTGTTTTTCCCGAAATGATATAAATAAATGGAGTCGAAACATTATTTTCGCACTCTTTCCTCATTTGGAGTGAAATTTTAAGCTAAATATTCTGGGCTGAAGTTGTTGGAGGAATTTTTTGGACTTAATTTTGAAAGTAATTCTTTTGGGCTGAATCTTTTGGACTGAATTTTTAAAGTAATTTTTTTTGGCTAAATTTTTTTAGTGAGATTTTTAGCTTAATTTTTAAAGTAAGTCTTTTGGGCTGAATTTTTAAATTGAGATTTTTTAGCTTAATTTTTAAAGTAAGTTTTCTGGACTTAATTTTTAAAGTATGTATTTTGGGCTGAATTTTTTAAGTGACTGTTTTGCGTTGAATTTTTAAAGTGAGCTTTTTTGAAAGTAACTCTTTTGTGCTGAATTTTTAAAGTGAGATTTTTGGTCTAGATTTTGAAAGTGAATTTTTTTACAGAATTTTGAAATTGACTTTTTTGGTTGGATTTTAAAAATTGACATAGACTAAATTATCATGGGAAATCAAAGAAATTGCAAGAGAAAATATGATCGAACAAGAGACATTGAGGCTCGTAGAGCATACGGGAGAAAATATTCCAAAATAAAGAAGGAAGAGCGCACAAATGTTGAAAGGGAAAATCAATCTCAACTACAAGTCAAAGCATACATGTAAATGTAAATATTATAAATGATATTTAAACTTTAACTATTGTTTTGTGAAATATAATTTTTATTTGATAAACTAATTTGAAAAATATTTTGCAATGTAAACAAAGAGAGATATTCCTCATAACATTGATGATGAGATTGAAAATATTAAGTGACAAAGTGAAAAAGATAATGAACCAATAATTGATGATGTTGTTGAAGATGTTGAAAGAGATTCAAATGAAGAAGTTGAATCACCATCATATATATATATATATATATATATATATATATATATATATATATATATATATATATCGTGTATTATTGAAACTATACATATTTATTAATTTCAATTTCATTCAAACTCTATTTTTTAATTTTATTATTTAATGAATATTTATACCCATTTAAATTTAATTTTCATATGTACAGATGAGATAAATATTGATGATGAAATGTTAGAAAATGTTGACAGTAACATATATGGAGATAAAAAAGCTGACCATATTATACGATATCATGTTAAGGTCATTATTTAAAAGTTCTTCAAAGATGAAAGTGTGGCATTTCAAGCTCAAAATTTGAGAGGTCTCTTAACATCAAAGAAATTAAAAGATGCTACAACTCTATTGGGTATTATAAAATTAACAAAAGATAAAAAGGTGAAGGAAAATGTGATTCAAAATATAAATAGTGCTCTACAAAAAATTAGAAGATCTAGAAAGAAAAATGATGTAGTTGCACACAGAGAAATACAAATGGCAGTGGTTTCATTAAGTACTAAAGAAAACCATTTTGTAAAATATATGGAAAAAAGGTGAGGGACCTTACAAAACACATTGTACAAACATAGGAAATTTTGACTACAAATAGATGTAAATGATGATCTCACTTGTTGGACAATTATTTATAGGCAACCATACAAATATAGACTTGGAGAAGATGTTAAAAAAATAATATATGAATATTGGATGAAAAATTCACGTGTTTCACCAAAATAAAGGGATGTGATGCGATGAATAATAACATGAAATCACTATGAAGAACATGCAAAACATATCCTAGGCACCACTCAAATAGAGTTGTTCAATAAGGTCATAGAAGAGAATCATGGAATTAATGTCTCAATCAATACTTTTGTGCAACAAAAACCATGGTATGTTAAAACTATCACTATACGTGACACTTATTGTTGTCGTTATTATGTGGAATTTCAATTATATTATGACACCTTCTTTAATTTTAACAAAAAATTTTGGAAAAATTCACCTTCTCCTTCCACTATCCATGGTTTCATATTCGAAATTCTATGTGAAAGAGAAAGTGATGAATTACTTTACCAAAAGAAATGTGTTGGTGGTAAAAAAGGTGATCATTGTGGAAATTTGAATTTATTTCACAACAAATATTCTATTGATATAAATGATCAATCATTGTCTAACCTAAAAGTGAAATGGAAGAGATATGAATATATTGATACATCGATTAGTTCAAATAATAGTACAAGTGCTAAAAGGATTGAATTGCAAGAAGAAGAAATTCATGTAATAGAGTTTTTAAATAAATTTGAGACAAAAATTTATAGGTACACCAAACATTCACATAGAGCTCAATGGTAGCACCTACAATTCAAAAAATCCCTTCAAATGTTTCCACCGGGGACCATTTTGTCAATAGTTGATTTTTGTAGATAATTACACATTTGTTGCACAAAATGAAATAGAGAGTGAATATTGTCATTCTGACCAAGTCTCCATGCTTGTCCATATTATATATAAACATGCTGAACAAAATGTTGATGATATAAAAAACACTAGTGAGAATCAACATGTTATTAAAGAATATCACTTTTATATCAACGATGATCGTACACATGATACACATTTTGTACAACATTGTTTTAATAAGATTTATGACTCATTGAAAGGTCGTGGAATAAAATTCAATGAACATTGGATATGGTCAGATGGATGCGCAGGTTAATTCAAATATTCACAATCATTCTTTTGGTTGTGTCGTATTCATAAGAAAACCCACATTAAACATTGTTGGAATTTATTTGAGACTGGTCATGGAAAAGGAGAACATGATGGTGCAGGGGCATGTATAAAATGATCACTTCAAAGATATAAAATGGACCACTCTACAAACAGACTTGTCTCAGCTGAACAAGTTGTTCAATGGTGCGATGCTGCACTAAGCCATTAGACTAACCTATCAAGGGGGGTACGGATGTAAGTACATATATGTAAATTAACTTGTATATAGTTTTAACATATGATATTTTTTATTAATTTTCTAATTTTAAACATTTATGAATTATATAGTTTGAACAATATGAGGATTATTATCTTCAACATATATAAATTGTATTTTAAATAACATATTTAAATTCTTGTTTGAATTTACTATAGGTCTTTTTGGTATATTGGAGTTGAAGATGTATATAGATCGATTACATGTGAAGGTGAAATAGTAAAAGGGACTCGAAAATTGCATTCAATTAAAACAAAGGATTACCGAAATGCGTTTGCATTTGATAAAATAAAATATTCTTGCTTTTTTCCTATTTGTACAAAGGACACACAATCCAATGATGTTTATGAAAAAAATATATATGTAAAACCTTGGGAACATACAAAACTAAATACAAAGGGGAAAATGTCAGTTGCATGCTTCGAAGAGATGGAATTAGAGGAGACTATATTATCATATGAAGGTGATCAAGTTTCTAATCATGTTAGAGAAGGTAACATTTCAATTGATTTCAAGATATATATATATATATATTATGTTTTTAAAATTATTGTGTATAAGTATCTAGAGATAATGTTTTTAATATAGAGATCTAGAAATAGATAATAAAATCAAGTCCATATTGATATTTAGTTAATTTCATGTTAATTATGATATGAATTTACACTTGTTTTACTGTGCAGGAGATGTTTTTTTTGTAGTTGCACGCATTAACAACATAGAAAATGTCAAGTATTATTTGATGTGGTGCACTGAACGAAAAATGAAGTTATTGGAAGACTATGATGATAACAATTTTATATATGAAAGAGGGTCTATTATACTGAAAGGTTATTTTTTCCAAGAAACTCACCAAACTGAGAGTAATGTTTACTTTCAAGACTATCAACTTGATGCCATAAGTTGTCAATATAGTCACTTGCTGTGTGCAACGTGCATAAAGTTGATAGAAGTTCAATTAAAAAAATAATTGAAAATTAACAAATGGAGAATGTGAAAAGTTGACCATGAACAGATCATTGAAGATGGCATTCCATTAGAATTATTTTAATTGAATTGCCTAATAATTTCTTCTACTTGGATTCATGGTTGAGAAATTAGAGTTCAAGTACATTGTTAGCATTTCTTTTTATGCACTCTTAAGTTATACATTCTTAAGAATGTGATGATGTCAAAGCGATACTCATTGGGTCTTGTATTGAGTTACAAAGTTATATCTATACTGCCTGCTATGTAGACTTGTATTGAGGATTTATTGCTCTGTTAATTTGTGATATATACTTCACTGTTACTGCTCTGTTAATTTGTGATGTATACTTCACTGTTACTACTTTGTTAATTTGTGATTGTGGTTGGTTGAGCCAAGCGATATTACAGCTCTATTAATTCGTGATATTGGTTGGTTGAGCCATTTACTAAAAACCATTTACTAACATTATAAGAATGATTGAATGAAAAATATACCAACTAAATGAAAATTTACTTTCATTTCTACATATTCATGAACTTAAATTATATGTAAAACATTTAAAAGCATCAAACCATGCTTGCATGATGCAAATTGTGGGAATTCAAACTTATGTAACTTATGTAAACGTAATGTTTTATAATGCAATTTTATCTAACTTATATAAATGTGCATTCAAACAACTTTACAATAAAACTTAACTATCAATCAACATCCATAGTAACCTTTCTGTACAAGAATGCAATTTATGTACATACCATATTTTATAATACAATTTTAAGTTATCATTATTTTAGACATATACATCGAATTATAAGATTCATTCAAATGCAAAATATTGACCTCACTTTTCGTAATTTGCAATTTTAATAGATTCATTTTAAATAAGTCAAGACAAAACAACTTTAAACAAAACCTTAGAATCATATACTAACATTATAGGAACGATTGAATGAAAAATGTACCAAGTAAATGAAAATATTTAAAACATTTAGAAGCATTAAACCATGCATGCATCATGCAAATTGTGGGCCATGTTTTATAATTCAATTTTATCTAACTTATGTAAATGTGCATTCAAACAAATTTATATTAAAGGTTAAGTATCAACCGACATCCATAGTAGCCTTTATATAAATGAATGAAAAATGTACATACCATATTTTTTAATACAATTTTAAATTATAATTGTTTTAGTCATCTACATCAAACTATAAGATTCATTCAAATTGTAAACCTCACATTTTGTATATTGAAATTTTAATAGATTCATTTTAAATAAGTCAAGAAAAAAAACTTAAAAAAACCTAAGAGTCATCTACTAACATTATAGGAATGGTTGAATGCAAAATGTACCAACTAAATGCAAATATGTAAAACATTTAAAAGCATCAAACTATGTATGCATCATGCAAATTGTGGGCCATGTTTTATAATGCAATTTTATCTAAATTATGTAAATGTGCATTAAAACAACTTTATGTTAAAAGTTAACTATCAATTGACATCTGTAGTAGCCTTTATATACATGAATATAATTCATGTACATACCATATTTTATAATACAATTTTAAGTTATCATTGTTTGAGACATCTACATCGAATTATAAGATTCATTTAAATGCAAAATGTAGACTTCACATTTTGTAATTTGCAATTTTAATAGATTCATTTTAAATAAGTCAAGAAAAAACAACTTTAAACAAAACCTAAGAATCATCTACTAACATTATAGGAATGATTGAATGCAAAATGTACCAACTAAATGCAAATTTACTTTCATTGCTACATATTCATGAACTTAAATATGTAAAACCAAGTTTTAAGCATCAAACCATACATCATGCAAATTGTACCATGCAAAATGTACATAAACTCCAAAATTAGCATGTATTAAATCATAATAAAGAGTTCAAGATTTAAAATATGTCCAAAATTTATATCATTATAAAAGTAAATATATAATAAAAAGTTGTCAAATAATAAGATGCATCAATTCATAATAAAGAGTTTTACTTTAAATATGTCCAAAATTTATATCATGATAAAAGTAAATATAATATAAAAAACCGTCAAATAAAAAGTTGCATCAAAGAGAATCTCGCTGAAATATACGATTTATCAGCATCTTCTTGCTCTCATCAGGATCATTGGTTCCTTGAACATGTGTAATTGCATATATACATAAGATTATGTACTTTAAAATTAAATTTTAATGTTTTAAAATTAAATGGGAATGTAAGATCATCAAAACACAATTATAAAAAGTTTCAGATTCCATGCAATACCTCATGGTGTTCCCCCTCCATTGTGCCCTTATGGTTTTCACCATGCATTGTGCCCTCCTAGATGCCATGTACAATACATGTACATGTATAAGTTAAAAATTTTAACTTGCACATGAAAATTATGCATAAAATTGCAATATTAAAAAAAATTGTTACATGACTTTTTAAAATTGTTTAGATGATCCTATACCCATTATTGACCCCATTGCTAAAGTCCCTAAAGAATGGAAATCATCTCCCTAAACCTAAAATTCCAAAATTTTAAAACTATAAGATAAATATATCTCATTTTTTAATTAAACTTGCATTTCAATTTATAACAAAACATAAGTGAAATATTCAATACTTGTGGTACATCTCCTAATAAGGAGGAAGAAGGTGGTGTATGTCCAAAACATCGGCCAGAATTGGAATCTGTTAACATTTAATTATATATACGTAAATATTTCTTTTAAAAATATGTCCTCACAATACACCAATATAATACAAGTAAAATAATAATCGTATCAACATGAACTCTTCAAAAAAACTAACATCTCTCAAAATATATTCATTGGAACCTAAACCTAGGATCATGAAATTATCAACATTTTCATTCAACAAACGAGTTAACTACAAATGGTGAACATATGATACATTTGTGTTATATTATATCTAAAAAAATAACAAAATGTATGTGAATTTACATTAACACATACATTACAAATTACATTAAAATACCCACCCTAACCATTAACACATACCTATCCCACACCCTTTTCTTCATGAACAATTAGGTCTTGCCAACCATTACGATAAGCCTTTGCATATGATTTAAGATCCTCAGTATTCATATTATCTATCTCCTCATCTACTTTATATACAAAATTAGCACGTGCATTAGGTCGTGTTCTTTGCCGATTTCGACCGATATCAATTTTAGGTAATGAACTCTATATGTTGTCTGTAATGGCATCCCTTCCTTCTCGACTAATTTGAGAAGTTGCATCCATCTCTGATCATAAAGTTACCAGACGAGGAGGTTGGTGTACTAAAGGTGGTTCAGGGTGAGCCAATTCAGTATCACGTAATGCACCCTTACGATCATATAATCGACCTTTCCTAGTACCATAATATTCAGATGGAAGGTCAATATAATCAGGTTTCATACCCAAAAAAAATTCTGCATAAAATAATTTTACAAAATAAACTAGAACCTCATCATTCCATGTCATATTTCCATAGCTACAAAGAACCTATCTTATAAATGGCTAGCTATATCAGGGTGTTTGAAATATTTCACCTTGCCAGCATCTTTCTTTTCGACCCTTCTTTGAAATTAAACATAGATTTTTCATTTTATTTTGTAACCATTTTATTAACCTTAGCCCATTTATCCAGACCCACCATTGATTCCTTTCTATGCCTCATCATATCTATAAATGAATCTATGGTTGGCCAAAGATTCTCGTAAATATCAATAAATGAGCTTAGAGAGTGCATAACTATTTCTAAGCTTTCTCTACTCTCTGCGGGGAGCTCCAAACTCCCAAGATCTTTCCTCAATTTAGAATAATGAGTTTTGCACCTTTGTAATGTGCATTGTTGGAGGTTTATCTCTCAGGGAAGCTCATTCGGAATATCATATGGATAAATGGTAGTTCCTGTCTGACCTTCTTCTTGAATTGTCCAGTTCCGCTTACGTGTGTTTGCTTGGACCAACATTTTCACCCTCTGGATCAATATATATATATATAATTACATAAATATAAAAAAATGTGAAAAAATGTATTCATACATGTATGCAAGTTAGACATGTATATGTATATGTACATACAATTCATTTACATGTACAAATTTGTTTTAACATATTTTTTATTATTATATAATTTACCAATATGATGTTGACCACCCTGAGATTAATGACCACTCAGAGAATGTTGACCACCCTAATATTGATGACCACCTGGAGAATGTTGACCACCCTGAGATTGAAGACCACTCGGAGAATGTTGACCACCGTCACGCAACAACATTGTGAGTGAAACATCTATGAAAAAATAGAAAATCAATTCAATATTTATGTGTACATACATATGGTTCTACTCATTTATCATTTAACTAAATTCACATAAACATATATATAATAAATACCACGATGTGAACGATGGACCTCCCCCAATTCATTTGATCTTATCTTTGATCCATGACCTTGACCTCCCACTCTAGTAGATGCATGAGACTCTATTGATGTTCACCTCGAAGAATCATGTGGAAAATGCTCATCCATGATATATATATATATATATATATATATATATATATATATATATATATATGATATTTAAAAAGTTACGTCATGCATTTACAATTCTTTTTAAAAATGCTATTTAAAAAGATCAAGAATTCAAAAAATTGTTGTAACCATTGAAGTTACCTCATGCATTTAAAAATCTTGAAATTTCTATTTAAAAATATTAAGAATTCAGAAAATTGATCATGTAACCCTTGAAGTTACCTCATGCATTTAATTGATGTAACCCTTGAAATTACATCATGCATTTTAAGATCTTAAAATTGTTATTTAAAAACATTTAAAGAATCAAGTTCATCAAGTTCTAAAACATGTCAAGTTCATCACGTTGTGCTTACATAGTGGGGGCACACTCGGTATAGAATTGAAAAAACGCATGGTCATTAAAAATGACACATTGATAACTAAAAAACACACACATATCATAGATATATTACAATGTCCATCAATAAATATTGATGTAAAACTTCGTAACAGTAATTCATCTTTCACACACAAATATTGAATTGGCATTGCCCCATACAATAGATCACTAGACATCCTATTAACATTTGCACAATGTTTTATGCTAAATGATTGAAATTGACTGAAAATATTTTTTGCTTCTCCATGTAGTCATTTTAACCTCTCTTTTTAAACTTGGTACATGCCTTTCATCTGGTTACACACAAGTTCAGAATTGGTGTAGACAACAATTCCATTGGATCCATACTCCCTAGGTTTTCCTAAGCCTTCTATCAATGCAATATAATATACATAATTATTTGTTGTTCTTCCTGGTACATTCCTTTTCCTTTGGAGGACCTTGTTTGTCACAATATTGCATAGCACATAAGTAATCACTGCTTGCCCTGGATTGGGATAACAAGAAACTTTTATGCATAATGTCCATTTTTCAACCATGTTTAATGGGTTTTATGATCCATGTAAAAAATAAATAAAATAAAATGATTTTAATATATTTATGCAGGTATTGTTAGGCTGTGCAAAAAATTACTATTTAGACAAATTTGTCGAAAGGCTAGGTAGCAAGAAAGGTTGTTTCTACTTGGTTGGATGGTTGGGGAATTGCAAGAAGAAAAAAACTAGATATCTATAATTCAAATAAACTATAAATATCTAATTCATTCAACTTAGCTTCAACTCAATTGAATGTTGAAAGTATTTATTAATTTATTTTTATTTTCATTCTTGGAAATTTAACACTTATCCTATAAAATTAAAATGAAAAATAATAGACCAATTTTATTCTAACTTATTCTAGAATGGTGCCATGTTTATTTATATGGCCTAAATGGGTCTATTTATATATGCTTGTTTCAAAATACAATTAAGAAAGAGAAAAATAAAAGAAAATGAAACATATAGACCAACACCAAAAATAGATGACAAAGCAATGCCAACACTCTAATCAGATTTTATCTCATGCACCCAACAAAACAGAAATGAAAAATATGTATCTCAAAAAGAAACTACTGCTTGAAAGGAGAAAATACAAGAACCTTCAATTAAGTGTATTTTGCCTCATCTTAGGAAGATGATAAGACCCATGTTCCAAGTAAATAGGGAAGCAAATTTAAATACACATAATGAAAAATGAAACATAAATGAATACATAACAATAGAAACAAGGAAAGTATGTCACCAAAAAGCGTCAAGGTCTTTCTACGAGATAAATCAAGGTAGAATATGTCAACCCAATAACATTAAAATTAAAACACAAAAAATATAGTACAAAGCAATGAAAACACTAATTAGCTTCAATATCATGCACCCAACAAAATAGAAATGAAAAAGATGCATCTAAACAAGAAACTACTACCTGAAAAAAGAAAGTACAAGAACCTTCAATTAAGTTTAGTCTGCCTAATATTAGGAAGCTAATAAGACCCATGTTCCAAGCAAATATGAAAGCTTGAAGTATAATTACACATAACGGAAAAGGAAATATAAATGAACACATAACAACAGAAGCAAAGAAAATATGGTACCAATAACCATCAAGATTGTTCTACAAGATAAATCAAGGTAGAACAAGTCAACCCAATAACATTAGAATTAAAACACAAAAAATATATGACAAAGCAATCCCAACACTCTAATTAGCAACCCAATAACATTAAAATTAAAACACCAAAGATAGAAGATAAAGCAGTGCCAACACTCTAATTAGCTTCAATCTCATGCACCCAACAAAATAGAAATGAAAAAGATGTATCTCAAAAAGAAACTACTACTTGAAAAGAGAAAGTACAAGAACCTTCAATTAAGTGCATTCTGCCTCATCTTAGGAAGATGATAAAACCCATGTTCCAAAAAACATAGGGAAGCAAAGTGAAATACACATAATGAAAATAAAAACATAAATGAACATATAATAATAGAAGCAATGAAAGTATGTTACCAAGAAACATCAAGGTTTTTCTACAAGATAAATCAAGCTAGAACAAGTCAACCCAATTAACATTAAAATTAGAACATAAAAAATGGATGACAAAGCAATGCCAAAAATCTAATTAGAAACCCAAAAACATTAAAATTAATACAAAAAAAATAGATAACAAAGTAATGAGAACACTCTAATTAGCTTCAATCTCATGCACCCCACAAAATAGAAATGAAAAAGATGTATCTAAAAAGAAACTACTACTTGAAAAGAGAAAGTATAAGAATCTTCAATTAAGTGTATTCTACCTCATCTTAGGAAGCTAATAGACTCATGTTCCAGGCAAATAGGGAATAAAAATGAATTACACATAATGAAAAGGGAAACATAAATGAACATATAACAATAGAAACAAGGAAAGTATGTTACCAAGAAGAATCAAGGTTGTTCTACGAGATAAATCAAGGTAGAACAAATCAACCCCATAAAATTAAAATTAAAACACCAAAAATAGATGACAAATCCATGCCAATGCTCTAATTAGATTTAATCTCATGCACTCAACAAAATAGAAATTAGAAACCTAATAAAATAAAAATAAAAACACCAAAAGTAGATGACAAAGCAATGCCAACACTCTAATTAGCTTTAATCTCATGCACTCAACAAAATAGAAACGAAAAAGATGTATCTAAAAAAGAAACTACTACTTTAAAAGAGAAAGTAGAAGAACATTCAATTAAGTGTATTATGCCTCAGCTTAGGAAGCTAATAAGACCCATGTTCCAAGAAAATAGGGAAGCAAAGTGAATTACACATAAGGAAAAGGGAAACATAAATGTACATATAACAATAGAAACAAGGAAAATATGTTACCAAGAAGCATCAAGGTTGTTCTACGAAATAAATCAAGGTAGAACAAATAAACCCCATAACATTAAAATTAAAACACAAAAAATAGATGAAAAAGAAATGGAAACACACTAATTATCAACCCAATAACATTAGTAAAACCAATAAAAATAAAATTAAAACACAAAAAATAGATGATAGAGCAATTCCAACACTCTAATTAGCAACTCAATTACATTAAAATTAAAATACCAAAAATAAATGACAAAGAAATTCCAACACTTTAATTAGATTCAATCTCATGCACCCAACAAAATAGAAATGAAGAAGACGTATCTCAAAAAGAAACTACTACTTGAAAAGACCAAGTACAAGAACATTCAATTAAGTGTATTCTGCCTCATCTTAGGAAGCTAATAAGATGCATGTTCCAAGCGAATAGGGAAGCAAAGTGAATTACACATAATTAAAAAGGAAACATAAATGAACATATAATAACAAAAGCGAGGAAAGTAGGTTACCAACAACCATCAAGGTTGTTGTATGAGATAAATCAAGGTAGAACAAGTTTTGGTTTATATTTTGGAACATTTTTATGTCTCTTTCAATGATATTTTAATTATTTCATTTTTTTAAAGAAGTATACGATATAGATTAATTGGTATTGTGTGGGGTTAATCTTTATACACTCAAATTTCATGAAATATAGATTAATTGATAGGCGAGAGATTAATATTGTACATTCAAATTTCAAAAGAAAACCATTTTTAAGGAAATTAAACTATCCTAATAGACTTCCCAACAAACTTGAGCTAAAGCAAACTTGAGATAAAGTTTTTGTAGAAAAAGATACCTCTAAATTACTCTTATACTATTTTAATTACCTATAAATGTTTTACTCTTTGTAGTTATTTGTATCTATCTAGTTACTGAACCTTTGAGCACAATTTTTTTAAATGTGATGATTGATGTGAATGAACTCGCAAATATGTTTTTGAATGTCAACTTCATAATTGCTTTCTCTTCGCCAAGAGTAGAATCTAGCCTGACATTTGCAATTGATTTAGATTCCAGTTCTTAGTTTTACTATGTTTTTCCATTCCCTGTAGTTATGATAAGTTAAGTTCCCATACCCATATCTCGATATCTGTATATCCTATAGGCTCTGGTTCGGCAAAAGCTTTTGAGCGAGGTTATGAAAAAACAATAGCAGTATAGGGTAGGCAAAAGCGTAGACATAACTAGTGTGGTTTGAGAACACTTAGGACTTAATCAAATTATCTCGACTATAATCCAATTTATTAAATATACATTTGAGTGCAATGTTTTGCTAGTTTTGGAGTTGTAATGAGGCTGACAATTTCTCATTCTTTTTGCAGGCATGACAATATTTGGCTTAACACTTTCGGGAGAGCCTTACCTACATAGAGAGCCACTACCCAAGTTCAATCACTTCTTGTGTAGCTGTAGTTGGATATGGACAACATTATCATACTCACAAAACAACTCGAAACTAATATACTATGTAAACATCTTTCATTTTAATCCAGGGCACCAATTGGTCAGGAATATGGTCTCATTGAAACTTGTGTTGGTGCAAAATTTTCTGAATGGGATGATATGGTTGTTGGTCATGTTGGTCCTCCACTTCCCCGTTCCTATGCTAAGGTACATTAGTTTTGTTTCCAGAAAGTTAAGTTGGAAAATTTTTAGCCATTGTTGCAAAATAATAATAATGTGTGATGTTTTGATATCTTTTACTTGATTCATATATGTGGGATAGTTACAGAGAATAACTAAATAAACTGTTTAAAATCATTTATGGGCACAATTGATAAGAGTGCAATGCATTTAATAATCTCTAAAATGAAACTTAGGTTTTCACTTCCTCTTCAACATGGTCTATTGCTCTCAATATTTGCAGAATTCCAGGTTCTCAATAAGCTTACTAAAATAGATAGGTTGGAATCCTAGTGAAATAGGAAGGCATAGATGTTGTTTATATTTTAACTTGGAAAAACCTAAAATTTGGTCAAGGAGCTTGAGAAGAATAACATCTAAAATATAATTATCTTTGGTATCACCTATTTATAATAGCTTGTTACACTATGCTTTTAGACAAGGTGTTCAAAAGTCAGTTTCATACACTAGAATCTTGTCATATCTTAGAGTTGTTGTAGTGTAATGGGGTATGGCTTCCTGAGCAATAGTTGGTGTAATTATTCTTTCCTTCTCTTCCCTATTTGCTTGTTGGAAGCAGCCTGCCTCTTAGATAACAAGTAGGAAACTTTGGGGTTGGATTTTTCACTTGCCAATTTGTAGGATCATTCAGAATGAAGGAACATGTGGTTGGCCAAATGCATCAGAGGTTGTGGTTCCTGTTGCTTTGAATAATATCCACGCAAAGATAGGGGGAGTTGGTCTTGGTGTAATCTCCTACTGAGAAATTTGATAGACATTTGGATGGGCGGAGTGTTTCCAAAGGTTGGGACATGAATTGGATTATTCATTAACAATATAATTAATCCGAAACAAAATGTTCAGTTTTGAAATTCTATGTAATGCTGGAATTTTCTTAATTCATTAGCGATATGTTATGAGATAGAGGAAGACAAGGGAGCCTTCAACGACTTACTTGGTCTGGATGAGGAGGCTGAGAAAACTTCCAGCAACGAGTGCGACCAACCAAAGTTCCTTTGGTGCCACACTACAAAAAAAAAAAAAACAGATTATAAAAAATTCCATTTAAAACATTTTTATATAAAAATAAATAAATTACAAATGAAATGGAAACACCTCACAGCGCAGAAATTAAATTAGGAACGAAGTGAATAAACCTCACAACACTCGGCTTCGACTCGGCTCAACAACCCACAGACTATAGACCACAAAAATCAACGACTCAACAGACCATAGACTATAGAATGAACAAGATGAACTCACAACACTTGACCTTGGCTCATCTCAACAACCCACAAACCACAGAAATCAATGGCTCAACAGAACAGAGCAAAATATATAAACATTTGTTCAGCCGAATAAATTATTAGGTCGAAAATATAGTTCGGCCTAACTATTTTTTTGCCGGCTTTTTAATTCTGGCAAAAATTCTGTTTAACGATCGACGTTAGTCTAAACTGTCAAAAGTTCGACCGAAAATTGTTTTTGATTGTCTGAAAAATTGAGATTGTGAATTTTTCGGAGGCGTTTCTCATAAAAGTGTAACCCAACTTCATGATTTCACCCATAAACACTATATTAAAATGATGTATCTTGGTTTGAATAAGTAATATACTAATTGTTTGGGATATATTGAATCTCATAAATACTATATTAATATAATGTATCTTGATTTGAAAGAGTAACATAAAAATAATTTTGAGTGTATTATGCGCACTATATAATAAATGAATACATAATACTAAAAAATTGATAAAGAAGAAGAAATTCTTTATATAAAAAATAAAGAAAAAATATTAATCCCTAATCTTTTTTTTTTTTTTTCATTTATAATCATATACAATAATGTATAAAATATCTTATTAACTTTAAATATTTGATATATTAATAATAAATCAATCACCGTGTATTAAGTCCAAATTAATATTCAATAACATTTAAACTTTATGTATTAAATATTAATTAATATTCAATCATTTTTGAACTTTAAATATTTCATATATTAATAATGAATAAAATCCCAGTGGTCCAACATTGGATAGAGGTTATGTGATCTAAAAATATGTTACTGTTCTATTGGACGAGGATAACAACCCAAGATGTTTGTGTATTCAGAAATGTTTTATTTGGTTTGCTGTGATTGGTATTTGTGGCCTTTGCCTCATAGTTGGACAAAAAATATCAAATGACGTGCTCGCATGGTTCATCTCCTAAGAGAGAAGAACCCATCCTAAGTACTTTATGGGATATATTAATAATGAATAAAGCCATCCTAAATATTTTACTGGATATATTAATAATGAATAAAATCATAGCGTACTAAGTCCAATATTGGATAGAAAGCTTATGTTATCTAAAAACATGTTACTGTTTTATTTGATGAGGATAACAATGCAAGATGTCTGTGTATTCAGAAACTGTTTTATTTTGGTTTGATGTGATTGTGAAAAAGAGTTTCGTATTTGTGGCCTTTACCTCAGACCCGACAAAGAGCATACATCAAAATATCAAAATGATGTGCTTGCATTTCTCAGCTCTTCGCAGAGAAGAACCCATGCTAAATATTTTGTTCATATTTAAGGATGAGGTTGAATCGCTTGTACATTTAATAACACCCTAAAAGCTCTTATAACAAAACAAATAATCCTTATCACTTTATATATAGTCTAAAATGTAGGCTTATAAGTGGGATTTATTTTATATATAGTTTAAAATGTAGTCTTTAATAACACCCTAAAATGCTCTTATAACAAAAGAGATAATCCTTATCACTTTATATATAGTCTTAAAAAGTAGTCCGGTGGAAATTTATTTTATAAAGAGTTTAAAATGTAGTTTTTTAAGTGAAAATTTTTGGAAAAAATTTTAGTTTATTTTTTAATATAATAATAGGATTTTTTTGAAATCACAAATTTGACAAATAGATTTTTTATAATAGAATATTTAAAAATACTGAATTCATATATAATAAAAAAACCAATTTAAACGATCCTGATCACTTTTATTTAAATTAAAGCTGCGTGCACCTCCAGCCTGCTTTATACGTCCAACACCCCAAACTGGATTCGCCATATTCAAGTCCTTTTCATTATCGCGTCGCATGCAATTCGTATCTTTGTTGTCTTTTTTCTTAATAAATAGATTTTAACGAATGAATGAAAGTTGAGATGAATTTTAAACTTCATATCTATCATTTAAAAAATAATAATAGGTAAAGTATTATTTTTGAAATTAAAGTAAAAATTATTAAAAATATAATAAGAGCAAAGTATTTTTTTTTTGAAATTATAGTAAAAGTTTATTTGAATAACTCAAATAAATTAAATTACTCTCCTTTTGTTTTAATTAAATTGATTAAAAATTACTCTGGTTTAATATACTATAGTCAAATTCTTATTAAGGGGTCTTACCGATGAAATTTGGTACCCACTTTTTTTTTCCTGACTTACATTTCCTATCTTTAATAAAAAACATACTTAAATAATTTAACCATCTATAGCTAGAGTTTGAGCTTTACTTCTATTTTACTCACATTTTAAATTACACTGCAAAATACATTAAATTTATAGTTCTTACACCGTTGTACCGCAGATCCGCTCGTGTATGTGGAATATTAATTTAATGAAGGTGTTATGTTATATTATACTTGGCACTATGATTTGAAGCCACATACCTCCTTCCTTGTGATTTTTAATGCCATGGGAGTATGCACACGTTGGACAACTTAGATTCCTCATTCTTAATCTAACGGTGAGAATTGATTAGGGTTCTTCCAAACCCAAACCCTAAGTCGTAACGTTGTTTCATTTCGATGGTTTGGTATTTGCGGCCATGTAGCGTGCTATGAAACTTGGGAACGTGCCTGAGTTTCCTATCACCGTGTATTTTTTTCACCTCGGTACTATGATATTAACGTGGCTATGAACAAGATTCTTCGCCTTTTGTTGCCGGAGAGGTAATTTCCATTCACCTATGTAGTTAGATGAAAACCCTTTTCTTTGGTTTTAGTATTGTTTCTAATTTCAGTAGTTATGCCGGTCACTAAGGTATTTTTACTCTTATTTTCAGGGATTCCTTATAATGTATTGCTGGGGTTTTGATTTTGGAGTTACCAATACAGGGTAATTTCACTCATTGATTTGTTTGGATGTTTTGTAAATTTAAAGAAAACATTCCTTTATATAATTTTAACCAGGATTCATTCTTGTAGAGCGGATAGCGGATAATGGCACATTTTTTTGTTTATGTTTTCGCTCAACTTTGTAATTCTTATTACCTATTTTACTTTTGTCTTGTTCAGAGGTTGCATGTATAACCTCTTGAGCACCAATATACAAGTTTCACTTATAGTACCACTGTCTAAGGTAACCTTATTGCTACTCTAAATTTTTCCCACAATGGTTACCAATTCCACTTATTCTTCATGCTTTAACTTCATCCCTTTTGGTTTACAAAGAAAAGCCACGATGTGGAAATAGATGCAAGGTAAGGAGATTTCCTTCCCCATTTTTTTTACGGTTTGGAGAAGAATATGCTTCAATTCTTTATCATAATTTAATTTCTAAGTTTAGTTATTATAATGGGAATTCACACAAAGTATTTTTAGATTTCACAGTCCCTTTTTGGTTTCTCAACTGTATAAAATTTATTTGAAGTAACAAGGGTTTCAGATGCCCCTCTTTGTCCTACTAGTGTAGTTATTTGGTGCCGAGACTATTTCTTTTAATAAGGATTGATAACATAGCTTCTCCATTCTTTACTTTATTATTTTTGTTAAATTCGTTATTTACTAGAGGGTAATAATCCGAGTTTTGTGAATGCTTGTTTTATATATGCCATTAAACAAAAAGAGTGGTTTAACTGGTTCACATTTTGCATGTTTTTTTAGTGTCATTAATCTGTAATGATTCTATCTTAATTATTTACCGGAACTTACAAAGCTCATAAAAAAAAAATTGTTACAACTACATATTTCCCTCCACCATACTGTGCACATATTTACATGTAGCTCCAGATTTGATATAACATCTATGTACTAGTATTATTAAAGCGTTTAATATCAAAGATTTGGTTTTTATGCATGACGGTCCACGTGGCTAACAAACATACTCTAATTCTATTTCTTATGCTACTGCCATCACGTGGCTTGCCTTATCCACTGCGAGTGATATTAACTTTGCCTGCTCTGTCTTGTACGTGGCCAGGGCAGGCGGTCCAGTCGTACCAACCACTAGGAAACCCCTTCTCATCAACGGTGGAGATTGCCTTCCGCTATTTGACGGTGGTTACCTTCACAGGTTTCGACCTCTTCTCCGGGATGCATTGTGATTGTTCTCATTTGCTGGGCAGCTCCTTGCGGAGCCTGCTCTGGTTTGGCCCTTGCGATAGTAGCTCCAGTGAACCGGCATACCAGAGCTTTGCTCAAATTGCTGGTATTGAACAGTGTTCGGGTCCTTCAGGTTAATGGAATTTTAGCAGAGCTAATCTTACTCATCATCTTAACTCACCTAGTTGGAGCGCTGCTCGCTCACTATTGCTCGATTCATGATTTCATTTATGAGGGTTTCATGTTGCTTGCAGGATAAATTGGGTATTGCAAAGGCTCCCAGCTGCTCCAGAAAGAGTTGCTCCTTCAATAGGGTCTCAATGTTCCCCGGGTAAGGCATATTTGAATTGGAAAATAGTTTCCTAATTTTTCTATTGCTGTCTCAGTTATTGTTAACAGTGGCACTAACCATGTTTCTTATGGCTGTGATTCCATGCAGGTTGTCTGATGACCCCCATGAAATCTCTCGGCCACATCTGGTGGAATAGCTCTCCTCCAGCATTGGCTTTAAGGGTTTCCAGGTATGAAATTTGTTCCAGCCTGATGCCCTCAGTTGAAGAATTAAGGTTAAGGGTTTTATAAGACTTTCCCAAGTTCATCGAAGGATCTTTCCTTTAGGGGTTTCATTCTACATAAAGTGTTTTTAAGGGCAATGTGTCCCCTTACGAGCTCAGTGCTTATAGCTTCTTAGGCATATATAGACTCTAGCTCGTTTATTATTTTGTAATTGTACTATTATTCAGGTTGTGGAACTCTATATAACTCTTCTCGGTTATAATGTGATTAACTTTGGTGCATGGCTATGATTATTATGCCATGGCATCAAACCCTCTTTGCTGTTGTGAAAAACAATACCTTGTTGGTTTTTCTTTTAAGCTGGAACGAATATATATACATATATATATAGATTGTTCGCATTTCATGTACATAGACTGTTCACATTTCATGGTCTTGTCTGCGTTGAAACTATGTATAATTTTATTTTAAGTTGAAAAGTGGCCTCGACCAGCGTAGAGCTTTGTTCTTTACAATTAATAATGAGTTTTAGTTATAAAGTCCCTTGTTAATCCACATTTAGATTTTGGTCGTAATCCTAATGTGTGCAAAGTTCTAGTTTGAAAATGTCAGTTCCCATTCACTTAGGGTCACTGCATTAATATTTCCTCTCGAACATCCATTTTCTATTAGTTGCCTTCCATTCTTAACCCTTGAGGGTTTTATTCCTAGAATGGTTCCGCTACGACCCAAAAAGAAGGTCCACTGTTATGCTCTGGTTCAAGGTTTCTGGGGTTCATTCGTGGCTCATAACCCTGACCACGGGGCAGAGCGACCCATCTTCGCACACCCCAGAATCGTTGTTTGCTTCAGAACATGTTATTATGCTCTAACATTGTCTTTAGGTAACTTCAAATGAGGCATCTATTACAGTTCTTTGTTGTCTTTATGTTACTTGCATCAAGTAACTGTTATGAGTTTAGTTATGGCATTTAAGTTGCTTACGAAAGAGGCACTATCATCAATTCTCTTTTTTTTGCTTTTTGATGTTACATTTGTCTTTATAATATTTGCAAATGAGCTTACTAATATCAGTTCTATATTTAGTCTTGCGTATGAGAAAGCTTTCTGCTTCTTTTTTTTATTTAGGAGCTGTCTACAAAGTCCATAAGTTATCATACAGGTTTGATATTTGAAAGTTCATTAGTCCAGGTAGCCTATTTCATTTGCCTACCTATGGTCTTAACTTTCTTTTCCTTAATGCATGAAACTGGTTGTTGGCATTATGATGCATGTGTTGTACTTGATGGCAACCCACTTATAGAAGAACAACTCACTTATATATAACTAGATGAATCTACAGAAGAGATATCAGATGTGATAGAATACATGGGATGCAGGACAACTCAAAGGAATCAGTTCATATGTAATGAACAATGACAACTCATTAAGATGACAGTTCTCAGTATGGCAAGATAGCTTTGCCATCAAGTCCAAAGCAGGATATTGTTGGCATTATGATACAAGTATTGTCCTTGATGGCAACTCACACAGATGACAGATCATAGTGTAGCAGGTCGGTAGCAAAGAATTAATGATCAGACTACAAAGAATGAAGAAAGAAAAGTATATACGCAGGTTCACTATATACCAAGTCGTGTACACACGCATGTTCACTATATACCAAGTCGCGTATATACGCAGGTTCGCTATATACCAAGTAGTGTATACAAGTAGGTTATACACATACAAATGCGCGTATATCGTACACATGCACTTTCACGCAAGGAAAGGCGGTACATGTCAGAAAACTAAGTTTTGGGTCCATGGTATTTGGTCCCTGGTATTGCGTTTTGAAGTGTTGAATCTAGGTATTGGGTCCCTAGTATTGGTTATAAATGGTTTTGGACCATGGTATTGAGTAAGGCCTAAGACTATAAAGGGAGAAGAAGATCATTAAGCAAATTGATTGAGAAAATCTTGAATATCTGATGAAGTATGAGATCCAGTATGCAGATTATGGGTTCATGATGCCTTGATTGATCTAAACTAAGGAGGAATCTCAGCGGTTGATGGAGAACAAGATCTAAGGATAGATCGGGATCTAATGGCTTGGAATGAATCATCTCTAAATGATTTTATCATGTTTATTCTAGATCTGTATACTGACGCATGTAATGTTCTGTAAATATTATGATCTGGGTATAACTCAAGTTTGGAATAGCTGCAAATCATGAATGAATATTTACAGATGTATACGCTGGTTTACTATGATAAAAGCATGTATGTACGCAGTTAGATACATCTAAGTAGCATATACCATATGAACTATGATGTTTGAAGTTACAGGTGGTTCTGGTTGTTGATGAGTTCTGATGACTGTTTACTGGTGTCAGTATTCTGCATATTCAGTTTGGTTGATTGTGTTTAGCTTTAGTATTGATGGATGTGATCTAATAATGGATCAGGATCATAATGACTTATCTTTATGTGATCTGATGGACTAGATCTGGTTGCTAACATATGTACTATCCTTGTATATGTAATGAACTGGGTACGTCTGAAGTCAGGAAGTGCATCGAAGTTATAAGTAAGTAATTCATGACATATACGATGGTTCGCTTTGGTGAAGTTGTGTATACACGCTGCTTCAATTATATCTTAATGGTGGTGCAGAGTTCTGTGTTGTGCTCTGTGTTCTAGTGACTGCAATTTGTTGACAGGGTTTCAGTGATTCAGTATTGGGTGATTCAGAGATTGATGATGCTAGTGTTGATTGATTGTGTGCTTCAATGATATTGATGGGTCCAATATGAAAATTGGATGAAAGGTGGCCTTTAGATAATGATTTTGTGTTCCATGAGTATCCAGTCTGAAAATTTATGAAACGTGGTACCTAGAGGAAGAAAGAGAAGGTTGTAGCCTTCTGTAGGTCGGCACCTATGTACTAGTTCATCAGCTAATACAAGAGCAAAGGGGGTGGTAGCTCCCTTCCAGTAGCAACTAGAAAATGAGTGAAGGTTGGAGCATTCAGTAGGCCGGAAGCTACGTACTAGTAAAAGGATCAGCTAGTACAAGAGCTAAGGGGGTTGCAGCTTCCTTCTAGGAGAAGCTGGAGAACGAGAGAAGGTTATAGCCTTCTATAGGTAGAAGCCTGTGTACTGGTATAAGACTGCACCCGTATAGAAATATTGTAAAAAGAAGTTTCTTATTAAAATAAGATAGAGCCGACTTGCAGCAGGTGGTTTTCACCCACATTGGGTTTCCACCTTATATCATGGTGTTCATGTGTGCTTATTTTATGTGATGATCTGTTCTGTTTTACTACTCTTGTTTACTGTTCATATGGCTAATAATGTTCTGATGCACTCATTAAGGATCATCTAACTGAATCATAAGTTTACTGGATATATGCTTGTTGCACTACACACAGTTGCGTATAGGGTTTGCCTTAACTGAAGTAGTGTATATGAATCTTAATATGGAAATGAAAAATTTATATTGATTTGATAATACTGATTCACCCCCCCCCCAGTATTATTTCCAACAATTCATATTAGAGCAGGTCCTTTGGTAGAAGCTTGATCGCTTGAAGGAGATCCGTAGATCAATGGGAAAGAAGCTTAAGAATAAAGTGCCTAAGAAGAAGAAGACATCTCAGAAGAGCTATGATAGTGGGAGAATCAATTGGGGAATATGTGGAAGAAGCACTTCAGATTCAATATCACTTTAGAATGAAGATGAACAAGCAAAAGAACTATCAGGTATGAATTTGTTATCCTCTGGTAATACATTTATCCATCCATTTGAAGATGATGAAAGTGATAGTGAAACAACTAAATTTGCTCTTATGGGTGAGCAAGAAAGATATCAAATAGAGGCAGAATTTAAAAGGCTTACAGACAAAATTAGAGATCAACAAGATCTATTGAACAAAAGGGAATGTGCCTTCAAAGAAGAAGCTACCAAACTAAAAGCTCAACTAGAGGAAGGAAAAAAGGTAAGGAAGTTATTCAAGGACAAGGAAGATCAATGTCAAAAGTTGAAAGATGAAGTGACATCATTAAGAAATGAAGTCAATGAAAGGAGCACAACAATCAAGAAACTCAGAGATAGATCCAGTTACTATGAAAGTCTTGAAACTACGATCCTCTCGCTAAAAGAAGATCTTGAAGAATCAAATAAACAGAATAAAGAACTACTCCAAGCTCTTGAAAAACAAGAAAACAAAGTTCTTGAACTAAGACATTAATTGTAAGAAGGAAGAAAAGCTAAAGAAAACATGAAGAAGTAGTATCATGAAAAGGAGGAGCAACATCAGGTTGAGGTAAATATTCTAAAAGATAACTTAGAAGAAAAGGATAAGCTCTTATGATTTCAAGATAATACTAAGATCTTGGATGATATTCTTAGTAGTCAAAGGTCTCCTGCTATCAAAACTGGCCTTGGTGTTTATGAATCTAGCTCACAAGGAGAGGCAAGGAACTCTAATGAGAAATCTAAAATAATCAACAAGGAGATGAGAGGACAACCCCATCAACAACCAAGGAAATAAATTCTTCAAAGAAAATCTTTTACTCCTCCGATGAATAATGTTGAATGTTATGTATGTCATAATCTTGGACATGTTGTAGCTAGATGCAAAAGAAGAATGGTTCAAGACCATCACACAGAAAGATCATCACGTTCCAGGTACTTTAAGGGATATTGCTTTTCTTGCAATATGTTTGGTCACAGAGCTGTTGATTGCTACAGAAGGAATATGAAACATGTAAGATGTTATGCATGTAACAAGCTTGGACATACAACAAAGGAATGCAGGAACAAAGTATGGGCACCATACCAAAAGGAGAAAACATCATCACACTTGAAGATATGGAAGAAGAAGGAAGTACAATCAGAAAGATGTGGCACAACACAATATACAGACATAACAAACTCAGAGGGAGCTGGAAGTGTAAAACTTCAGTGTCCTAAATCTCATACGCAAGTTTCATAAAGGGAAGTCGTGTATATACACGAGTTAGTTACTGCACAGTCACGTATATGTTAGTTTGAGGAAAAGCAGTAGGAACAGGCTCAGGAAAAAGGGTCTGATATGATTCAGTCCATTATTTGCTCTGTTTGATAATGGTTACAATCTGTTGATGATGTGTGGAAATGTCTTGACACTTGTAAGATGTTTAAAAGTGTTTTGATCCTAAATTAATGATGATGATGCCTTGATACTTCTTGCTGATATATGCATGATCAGATATGACAGTAAGCAAGATGGCACAGGTTCAAGGGGAGAATATGCTTTCAATAATGCATTGTTGGCATGGTTAGTAGTCCTTGGTGATGATGCTTATATGGCTAAATGATATATCTTTCTATGATATGGTTATGAGTTTCCATGACAAAATCTCAAATGATTCTTGGGGTTACATAGTTGATGTTCAGATCAGATTTGTGGTTGATTCTCTGATGATGCATATATGGTGCTTACATGGTGATCTTCATAAGGATAAGGAGAAGTAAAAAGCTTGAATACACAACTTCATTACTTGCTGTTGTCATCATATGCATAAAAATCATATAATATAGTCATGATGCAGGATTCCTATAGTTCTTGGCGCTCATGTGGATGAGGATTATTGCTGTTAATGATATCAAGAAGTTGTGACAAATGATCTTGAGCTCAAGATACATAGTGCTAGATACATGGATGATTACTCAAAGTTGCATTGTTTGAGACATGATGATGATGAGTTCTTACCTATATGATGATAAGTTGATACTTACATATGTTGACTGATGCAAATGTTCCCAAGTAATGATACTTGGATCATGCAGATCTTGATCTTGATGAAATGGCTATGGTGTTATTCTCATATGATATAATGTGAATGATTCTGTATGTCATATGCAGAATTCTGTTCAAAAGGATGAGTTGATGCGGACATACCTTGTTATATGTTGATGACTTATACACTAATGAAAATATACAGGTTACTGGTCTAGATGTTGTTGACAGATGCTTATGGAGCAGATCATACATTGTGTATGATAGTTGCTGATGACTATCATGATCTTATTTAGATGTTTGGTCTCTGTTATAAATGTCATGTAAAGGTCATATCAAGACTCATGATGTAATAGTTTGTCTCTATCTATTGTAGTCATTTGATGAGTCCCTTTTGGTCATATGATGTAATTGGTACCCCCATTATGCATGGGAAGGATGATGTAATATTTCAGTCATGTACAAACATTTGGTATTTGGCGTATCCCCACTTGGTTGGGTGGATGAGTTAATATTGGTATATCCCCACTGGGTTGGGAGATGGATGTATGTATGAGTCTTTGGTGATAGGAAGCTCATTTATGATAGAGTCATGTTCTTATTGTAGAACATCTTTTTGCAGACCTTGCTTACAGTCAGGGGGAGAATGAACAACACACTTCAGCAAAGTAGAGATTTTAGCATGCACTCAGGGGGAGCATGAACAACACACTTGAGCAGAGTAGATATTTCAGCATGCACTCAGAGGGAGCATGGACAGATTGGTACACCTTGGCATATACAAAGGGGGAGCTCATTCAAAGATTTCAGCAGGTACTCAGGGGGAGTATGGATAGCGGAATGTATATCAAGGAAGAGAATATCTTGGTCTGCCCTTTGCCCTTGATGTCAAAGGGGTGGAGTGAATTGGTATGGTTTTTGCCATCAAGTCCAAAGGGGGAGATTGTTGGCATTATGATGCATGTGTTGTACTTGATGGAAACCCACTTGTAGAAGAACAACTCACTTATATATAACTAGATGAATCTATAGAAGACATATCAGATGTGATAGAATACATGGGATGCAAGAGAGCTCAAAGGAATCAGTTCATATGTAATGAACAATGTCAACTCATTAAGATGACAGTTCTCAGTATGGCAAGATAGCTTTGCCATCAAGTCCAAAAGGGTAGATTGTTGGCATTATGATACAAGTATTGTCCTTGATGGCAACTCACACAGATGATAGATCATAGTGTAGTAGGTCAGTAGCAAAGAATTAATGATCAGACTACAAAGAATGAATAAAGAAAAGTATATACGTAGGTTCACTATATACCAAGTCGCGTATATACATAGGTTCACTATATATCAAGTAGTGTATACACGCAGGTTATACACATACAAAGGCGCGTATATAGTACACACGCACTTTCACACAAGGAAAGGTGAATACATGTCGGAAAAATAAGTTTTGGGTCCGTGGTATTTGGTCCTTAGTATTGCGTCTGAAGTGTTGAATACAGGTATTGGGTCCCTAGTATTGGTTCTAAATGGTTTTGGACCTTGGTATTGAGCAAGGCCTAAGACTATAGAAGGAGAAGAAGATCATTAGGCAAATTGATTCAGAAAATCTTGAATATCTGATGAAGTATGAGATCCAATATGCAGGTTATGGGTTCATGATGCCTTGATTGATCTAAAATAAGGAGGAATCTCAGTGATTGATGGATAACAATATCTAAGGATAGATCAAGATCTAATGGCTTGGAATGAATCATCTCTAAATAGTTTGATCATGTTTATTCTAGATCTTTATACTGACGCATGTAATGTTCTGTAAATATTATGATTTGGGTATAACTCAAGTTTGGAATAGCTGCAAATCATGAATGAATATTTACAGATGTATACGCTGGTTGACTATGATAAAAGTGCGTACATACGTAGTTTAGATACATCTAAGTAGTGTATACCATATGAGCTATGATGTTTGAAGTTACAGGTGGTTCTGGTTGTTGATGAGTTATGATGACTGTTTACTGGTGTCAGTATTCTGCATATTCAGTTTGGTTGATTGTGTTTAGCTTCAGTATTGATGGATGAGATCTAATAATGGATCAGGATCATAATGACTTATCTTTATGTGATTTGATGGACTAGATCTGGTTGCTAACATATGTATTATCCTTGTATATGTAATGATCTAGGTATGTCTGAAGTCAGGAAGTGCAGTGAAGTTATAAGTAAGTAATTGATGACATATACGCTGGTTCGCTTTGGTGAAGTTGCGTATACATGCTGGTTCATCTCTTTCAAGTAGCGTATGCACTCTGATGCATGATCTTTGATGATACAGTTAGATCTTAATGTTGTTGCAAAGTTCTGTGTTCTGCTCTGTGTTCTAGTGACTGTAGTTTGTTAACAAGGTTTCAGTGATTCAGTATTGGGTGATTCAGAGATTGATGATGCTAGTGTTGATTGATTGTGTGCTTCAATGATATTGATGGGTCCAGTATGAAAATTGGATGAAACGTGGCCTTCAGATTATGATGTTGTGTTCCATGAGTATCTAGTCTGAAAATTTATGAAACATGGTACTTGGAGGAAGAAAGAGAAGGTTGTAGTCTTCTATAGGTCGACATCTATGTACTAGTACATCAGCAAGTACAAGAGAAAAGGGGGTGGTAGCTCCCTTCTAGTAGTAGGTGCAAAATGAGTGAAGGTTGGAGCATTCAATAGGCCGACACCTACGTAATAGTAAAAGGATCGACTAGTACAAGAGCTAAGGGGGTTGCAGCTCCCTTCCAGAAGAAGCTGGAGAACGAAAGAAGGTTGTAGCCTTCTACAGGTAGAAGCCTGTGTACTGGTATAAGACTGCACCAGTACAGAAATATTGTAAAAATGAGTTTCTTATTAAAAGAAGATAAAGACGACTTACAGCAGGTGGTTTTCACCCACATTGGGTTTCCACCTTATATCATGGTGTTCATGTGTGCTTCTTGTGTGTGATGACCTATTCTGTTTTACTGCTCCTGTTTACTGTTGATATGGCTAATAATGTTATGATGCACTCATTAAGGATCAACTAACTGAATCATAAGTTTACTGGATATACGCTTGTTGCACTACACACAGTTGCGTATACATGCGGTTTGCCTTAACTAAAGTAGCGTATATGAATCTTAATATGGAAATGAAAAATTTATATTGATTTGATACTACTTATTCACCCCCGTCCTCTCAGTATTATTTCCAACATTGGTAATAGAACTATATTCTTTATTTGCAACAAAATCACTCTACCAGCATACTAAAGTATGTCGAAATGAAGTTGTTCAACTAAATCGAATTAAAATTTCCGTTCGGAATAGAGTTATTTAAAGAGAGACCATTAATTAAATTCTTAACTGAGAATAACTCTCCTTGACAGTTACACTTCTACTTGTGCCTTTTAGAATTAGAAGTCCTGTATATAGAGAAAGTATCTGAACTTACTATATTTATTTTGGTTATAACCCTAGGAACCTGTTGCTTGCAGAGGAAAACACTTCTAATTTGGTTCAGAAATTAGTACAGTATTCGGTTGGTACCTCATACCTGTATTGATTCCAAATAAATAACTCCAGAGGAAGAGATCACCTCTGATTCTGTAGCTAGTCAAACCACCCGACCATGAGATCGTCTTTCGAGACCAAATTTTCCCCCTAGCTTGCTCAAAGACATTTAGTCTTTTGCAGGTTGCTCGTGCTCTGCACCCTTACTATCTGATCATCACTAGACATAGTAAGTTTCTTTTCCCTTCTTCCACTTCCTGTCTCTACAACACAATTTTTCCTACCCTACCTTCCTTTTCCTGGAAGCCATCCATGGTTAGGGGAGGTAGTTAGGGTTCAGCAACTGTTTCCTTTTTTCAACTTCCCTCCTAAGAAGTTACATGATATCCTTGTCACTAGGAAATCATTTCTCATTTTCATTCACTAATATAAAAATATTAATTAATGCAACCGATAATAACCATCATCCTTTAGTTTGTTTTTCACTATGGTAAATAAAATATTTACAACATTCTGGGGATATTGCATCTCCCCCTCCTAAAATTGGACATCGTTCCGATGTCTTTCAATTATGAATAGCCTTGGGTAATCCTTTTTCATGAGTTTTTCATCTTCCCAAGTGGCCTCATCAGGCCCAAAGTGCTGCCACTGCATTACTTCTCTCCCGTCGAGGATGTTCATGGTTCGACCAAGATTTCTCCTTCCGGTTCGACCTGCAACATGCAATATCCTATATTAGTTTCTTTTAAAAGAAAACATTTAGACTGATCTACCAGAGATAATTTTCACCTGTATATCCTGCCATCTGATTACATGCTTAGGATCATAAACATATTTTTTTAACACGGAAACATAGAAGACATTTTGGACTCGTATGTGACTCGGAAAAGCGAGCTGGTAAGCCATCGGCCCAATTCTTGCAAAGACCTAAAATGGTCCACAAAATCGAGGTGCCAACTTAGCGCACCCGCTCCATTGTAATGTGCTCTTTTTTGCTTGAATTCTCACATACACATGATCACCGACTTGATACTCTTTAAACTTCCTTTTCCGGTCAGCAAAGTTCTTTTGCCTATCCTGAGCTGCTTTTAAATTGGACCATACCTTCTTAACCATTTCCTCCATTTCCTTAAGCATTTCGGGACCTAACATCAATTTGTCTTCCGGTCCACCCCAGCTTGAGGGCGTGCGACACTTCCGCTTGTACAATACTTCAAATGGGCTCATTTGCAATGATGTATGATAGCCATTATTGTATGTGAACTCGACCAAGTGCAGATAATCTTCCCACTTAGTTGGTTGCTACATTACATATGCCCTTAACATGTCTTCCACCACCTGGTTCACCCATTCTGTTTGTCCGTCAGTCTGAGGGTGATACACTGTACTAAAATTCAGCTGAGTCCCCAATTCTGCAAACAAGGTTTTCCAAAAGGCCGATGTAAATTTTACATCACGGTCTGAAATTATTGTTTTTGGTAACCCATGCAACCTAAATATGTTCTTTATAAAAATATGGGTGATCTGTACAGCTATGTAAGTAGATTGCACAGGTATAAAATGTGCTGATTTACTTAATTTGTCCACCACCACCATGATGGAGTAGTTATTTTTCTTTGACTTGGAAAAACTTGTTATGAAGTCCATACAAATGGTTTCCCACTTCCATTCCGGAATGGGTAATGGTGGTAATAACCCCGCAGGGTGTTGGTGTTCTGCTTTAATTTGTTGGCACTCTAAACAACGTGCCAAGTACTCAGCCACATCTTTCTTCCTAGCCAGCTAGTAATATTCTTTTCAGAGCAAAGTGATCATTTTCTGATACCCCGAGTGTCCAACATAATGAATTTTATGAAATTCATCCAAGATCATGTTTTTAATGCTGTTTTGATTGGGCACATACAACCTTTTCTTATAATACAACATTCCAACAACATCTATAGCATAACCTTGCTGATTTTCTTTGCTGGTCGAATGCTATACTTGCTGTTTTATTTGCTAATATGAGATATCTTGTTGTGCTACCTCCTTAATCATTTCTTTGAAGGTGCTTTTCTCTTCACTGTAAGAAATCTCATAAAGACATTGTAATTTTCGACTTAAAGCATCGGCCACCTGGTTCTCTTTCCCCTTCAAATGCTTGATCTTGAAATCAAAGCTACTTAGGAAATCCACCTACTGTGCTTGCCTAGCGTTTAAGGTGGGCTGGCTAAAATAGTTGGTCAAACTGTGGTGCTCTATCAATAATAAAAATTTTCTTCCCACAAGATAATGTCGCCACATTTTTAATGTGTGAACAACGGCTGCCAACTCCAGGTCATAAGCAGAATATTTCTGCTCTTTTTATTTTAATTTCCTTGACTCGTAAGCAATTACCTTCCCTTCTTGCATTAACACACCTCCTACCCCTTCCTTGCTTGTGTCCGTGCACACCACATAATCTTTACTAGGATCGACTATGCTTAGAATGGGTGTGGTGGTGAGCAGATGCTTAAGTTGTTCAAAACTCTTTTGGCATTCTGGGGTCCATCTAAAAGTTCTTCCCTTTTTCTGTAAGGAAGTGATAGGATAAGCTACTCTTGAGAATCCTTCTACAAATCATTTTTAATAACCTGCTAATCTCGTGAAGGATCTAATGTTTGCCACATCCTTTGGTACTGGCCATTCCATTATGGTCCGTATCTTTTCGGAATCCACCACGATCCCTTCTTTAGTGATTATATGTCCCAAATATTGTATTTGTTCCTTAAAGAAATCACACTTGCTGAACTTGGCATATAACTGGTGTTCTCGGAGGGTTTGCAGTACTAATCTGAGATGCTCCTTATGCTCTTCCATAGTTCAAGAATTTTATATCATCAATAAAAATCAGCACAAACTTATCCAAATACTGATGAAATATGTTGTTCATTAAACATATAAAGGTTGTGGGGGCATTTGTTAACTCAAAGGGTAGCACCACAAACTCATAATGACTATATCGTGTTCTAAAAGCAATTTTAGCTATGTCTTCTTCTTTAATTCTGATTTGGTGATACCCTGATCGCAAATCAATCTCTGAGAATACCGTTGCTCCTTTCACTTGATCAAAAAGTTCATCAATATGACGTAGAGGATACTTATTTTTTATTGTCAATTTATTTAATTGACGATAATCCATATACATGCGGAGGGTCCCGTCCTTTTTCTTAATGAACAATACAGGGGCTCCCCAGGGAGACACACTCAGGCAAATGTAGTTTTTGTCTAACAGCTCTTGTAATTGCATTTTTAAATCTGTCAATTCTGGTGTGCTCATTCTATAGGGTGCTTGGGATACCGGGGCTGCCCCTGGCACCAATTCGATAGTAAAGTCTATGTCTCTCTTAGGTGGCAGTCCGGGAATCTCTTCCGGAAACACATCAACAAATTCTTGTATCACAGGAATGTTTTCCAATGTGGCTGTTTTATTTTTCGAGTTAGCATAACCCACTTGGATGGCATAAATCTGACATCCCTTCCTAATGCATTTTGCTAACTGAGAGGTGGTTATTGGCTGAATCTACACTGGCCGCTTAATTCCTTGCATCTCTTGCCTTGCCCCAAGCTCATCTTTGTAATATATAGTCTTTGTTTTACAGTTAACTATGAACCAATGTTTTTCTAACCAGTCCATACCAATCAGTACATCATATGAACCAAGAGGAAGCACATCTAAATCTGCCATCACTGGTTGTCCTGCTATATTTAAAGGGAAGTTATTAACCTTAGCAAGCACTCGTCTCTTTGCCCCTATAGCCAGCTGTACTAGCCAAGGGTCCTTAAATTTAACAGGTTGCAATCTATAATGCTCCAAAACCTTAAGACTAATATAACTTAATGTAGCTCCAAGATCAATTAAAACAATTACAACAAGGTCTAAGATCTTACCTTCAAATTCCACCATGGTCAGCTGGTACTCTGCCTAACGATCTTCTAGGGCAGCATTAATCCTTGGTAAACTATGTCCTACATAACCGACTGTAGATGCTTCATGGATCTGGGAAACCTGTTCAGTTCCCTTTCGTTGATGATAGTTTTTAACATAAGTAGGCCCACTGCGGCCCCAAAATTGCACCGGAGGCCTTGTTGTCCCTTCACTGCCTATATTTCCAGGTTGTTCGCCGATTCTGGACTTATTAGTTGGCTTTGACCTCGGTGAATTCTTCTGTAAATTTCTGTTGTTTTTCCCTTTAGCAAAACCCTTGTTACCACTACCACGATTCCCTTTATTGTTTCCAGCCAACTTGCTACTTCTCTTATCATTCCATATTTTACTCGAAATTTCTCCTTTTTGTTTACTTTGCTAGTAACAAATCCTGGCTTTACGTATTACCTCATCCATTGTCTTTGGATTGTCAAACTCAATTCTTTCCCTCATGCTCAAAGGTAAACTACTGACGAACCTCTGTACTTTAGCCTTTTCCTCTTGAATATAAGACACACAACAGAGCAATGAAGTAAAACGAGTGATAAATTCATCCATGGTTTGCTGTCCCAGCCGCAAGTCATGGAATTATCTTTCTTTTTCATCATAGAAACATTTAGCCAGGTATCTTTCCTTAAAATATTTTTGAAAATTTTCCCAAGTTATATTCTGTTCACATACTCCTCTTACAATCTTAACTTCTTCCCACCACAGGGTGGCTTTTCCTTGTAATTGGAAAATGGCCAACTGTGCCTTGAGGTTTTGGTCGTACTCATATAGCTGGAAGTATTTATTTATATTAATCAACCATGCCTCAGCTGCTTCCTCCAATTCCCCATCAAAGTGTGGTGGTTTGATCTTATGAAACTCCCCTTGCAACTCTATCCATTGCCTTTTTGATGTGTGCTGCTCGGAAGCATTATCAGATCATTCTTTCTATTCTTCCTCCCTTCCTTCTAACTCTTCGGGTTCTGTGTGGTGATTTCGCTCCTCAGACACTCTTTGTTGCTTAGCGCTGGGATTCAGTGGTTGTTGATTATGATTGTCAGATAGGCTCTTTATAATCCTTTCCTGTTCCAAGGTTAACCTCGTGTTATCTTCCCGTAATCGGGCCATTTCATTTTTCAACTCCTGTATTGTCTCTAGTATTGCAAGATTTGTGTTGTGAGCCTCTTCTCCAAGCTATACCCATAATTCTGGG